>PVKE010010981.1:12907-41377 GCA_004027555.1 Craseonycteris thonglongyai
ATCGAATCCCGGCTCCGGCCCAGGCAGGACCCACATGCTGAACTGGGGAGTTCCCACAGTTCGGTTCTCTAGCTGTCTCTGTCTCTGTCTCTCTCTCTATCTGTCAAAAGTAAAATAGAAATAAATATGCACTGAAGACAAAAAGATAATTTCTCTCTATAAATGTGAAAAGATAAAAAAAAAAAAAAAAAAAAAGAAATACTAATATATGCAATACCATTTTTAAATTTCATATGCATTATACTGAGTGAAATAGCTAAATTCAAATAGCTATATATTCTATAATTACACTTATATAGTACCCTTTCTGGAGTAAAATATATAGGAATAAAAATTAAGGCTGAGGATGGTAGTGGTTGACTATTAGGAGCTCAGTAAAATGTGAGGGGATAGACTTTTGCTACATTTTGTTCCACACAATTATTTTGATTGTGGTTATAATTATATGACTGTATACTTTTTTCAAAGCTTTAGTACAATAAAAGGTTAAATTTTGCTATATGTAAACTTTGCCTATTAAAAAAAAAGGAGTCACGCTAGTTTGACCACTGAATATTCAAGATTTTAATCATCCATAATCCTGCCATCCCAAGTTATCAGTCTTTCATTTTTTCTGTCCATGCATACTATAATTCTATAACTGAATTCAATACTTATTCTCTTTTTTTCACTTAGAAATAAGCATTGTTAATAGAAATATATAGGGGCTGGCATCAGTAATTCCATAACGTCATAAGGCTTACTTTGTCTCGCAATTCGATCATTTCACCTCAAATGTCATATAGTGTGTTTAACTGTGATATTGTTGTTACAGAATTACATGCTTATAATTTTGTAATAAAAGATTTGGTAGATGGGAAAGCTGGGAGGGCACAGCGGGTAAAGCACTTGCTTTGAAGCCCAGACGACCAAGGATCGAATCCCGGCCCCAGCCCATGCAGACCCACATGCTGAACTGGGTTGTGCCCCCAGTTCAGTTCTTGCCGGGGCCTATGTGGGAGGCTCCCGGCCCAGTTCCTGCCCTGCATAGCCCTGTGCCCACCTGTGGAGTGAAACTACGTGGAAAACGAATGTCAACTATGGAGACTGCTCTGGGCCCTCCCTCTTCTCTCTGTCTCTCTCTGTCTCTGTTTCTCTCTGTCAAAAATCAGTAAAATAAATCTTAAAAAAAAAAAAAAAAAAGATTTGGTAGAGATTACCCGTACCAGCTCAGAAAAAGGGGCGGTACTTCTGCCATACAATGTATTTCTAATCATTTTTTATTTGTACATTATTCTATGTAAAGTATAATTGACAACTTTCCCTCAGTAAGAGACATTTGGTCTACATTAAATTTTGTAGTATTATAAACAAATTTCATGGAACATCTTGATAGACATAAACAAGTTTTCTTTTGATATTTGCCCTTTGGGGTAAATTTCAATGCATAGAATTATAACAATGAGAACTTTCCTTCATAAATATTACTCATTTATAGTGAAAAGATGTTTCCTTATTTTCCCATCCACAATGAAAATTGGAACAATTTTATAATCTCTAACCTTCACTGGAATATATAAATGTTACACATTTTTATATAGTATTTTTAACTTAAAATGTATAAAATGGGGTGTTTTACTTTAATTTCCATTGATCTTATATATTATTTATATGATTTCTTTATTTTTAAAGATTTTATTGTTTTTGACAGACACAGAGAGAGACAGAAGGGGTAGAGCTCAGAGCAGTCTCCATAGTTGTATGTCATCATTTTTCAACATGGTTTTGTTCCACACAGGTGGGAACTGGGCTGGGGGCCTCCCACATTGGAGGCATGCCCCTTTGAGCCAGGGACCAAACCAGGGGGTGGGGGGACAAGAACTGAACTGGGGGCCTCCTACATGTGAAGCACACCCCAGTTCAGCATATAGATCTACACGGGCCAGGGCTGGGACTCAATTCTCAGTCCCCAAGGCTGCAAAGTGAGAGCTTAACCCACTGAGCCATCCCAGCTTTCCAGATTATATGATTTCAAAAATTTGTCTTAAATGTTCATATCCATTTGAGGCACAAAAGCATTTTTAATATATAAGCACAGCAATTTTGCCATGGATAGTGCCACAAAAAGAATATTTAGTTTTTCCTTAATTTTCCCTTCTGGATTTATGATAAATTATATTGGAAAACTACTAAGTAAAATGAAGCTAGGAACCATGTGTTATTTATCAGTAACATGTACAGTGGCTTCCATATAATAGTGGTAGATGCTGAAAAAAACATTTTTTGGAGAAAGGAAGAAAAAAAGGAGGAGAGGAAAGGATAGGAGAGGGGGATAAAGGGAAAGGAAAGGAAAGAAAAGGAAAAAAGGAGGAAGAAGAAAGAAAGAGGAACTCACTTTCCAAGAGTAGAGCAATCTTAATCAAAGGTAATCATCTCAACAGGCAGGCCTTGAAGATGTCTTTCTGAGATAGCCCCTAACATTGGTAAGTTGCACAGTGGTAATTCTCTCTTGAATTCCCTATCCTGAATCCCATAATATGTACGTCTATTCTACAGCTACAACTGCATTGCTTCTTCCTTTGTTTCATAAGAACAATTAAACAAAGAAGCACAGATTCAGTATAAATTATTGACCTCAGTAAATTTGCATTCTAACAGTCGAATATATACTATAGGATTTCTTAAGCCAATAATACCTATGAAATATACATATAATATTTAAATATAAATGAAGCAGTATATATACCAAGACACTGGTATATTTTATATACCAATATAAATGAAGTAGATCATTTTGAGCTGAAGAATTAAAAACAAGTATCCACCTTCAAATATATTACTGATACAGATAGAAAGTAAAGTCACATTGAATAAATAGGTTGTCATAGTCACAAAACTTTCTCTAGCTCATCATGTTTTTCTAATTTGAGCTGTCTACCTTTTTGTTACAGGAATTAGGATGCTTGTCATGTTTTCTTTCTTTTTAAACTTTTACCTATCCAACTTTAAAACATACTTTATTTTTAAGGAAGGGATAAAACATCTGTAACTGAAATACTGTATTTCTATATAGCAAGAAGTGACAACTCTCAATGTATTTGGCTTTTGGGGGTTTGAATGTTTATTTTGCAGGGAAGAAACTATGCTAAATTAGGAGAGGTTTGCTACTAGACCCAAACTACTTAGCTTTTTGTGTGTTTTGTTTTGTTTTACCTTCCCCTCTCCTGACATTATACTCTATAGGACACCAATTGTACTCAGATGAGGCATTTTCTTTTGTCAAGGGAGATGGCAAATGTAACAAATACATCTCTGGTGCAAGGGTGGGATTAGTGAGAAATCTATCTTTGACAAGGAGTAGCAAAATCACTGACTGGTGGACCCATGTAAGAATTATATTAATATTACATAAAACATTCTTCCTCTACCCCACCCCTCAAAGCAACAGCTCATGGGATATAGATGGCCCATCTGGATTGCTCAGAGCCAACTCTGCTAATGAAAGAGGATGGTGTGTGCATCAGAGCAAAGCTGAAATAATCCTGGCACGCTGGGAACTAACTGGTGACTGACATTGAAGGCTTTCAGAGAGGCCAGAATCAAACATCTTCCTTTTTACTATGAATGACAGAGTTCTGCATTCCACTGTAACACTAAATCCCCTTGTGTGGTAGCTTAGTAAGATGAAAGCAAACATTATTTGGAACATTAGCTATAAGTCATGAAAAATTTGGCAGCTCCAATTTGCATTTGAATAACAAATTGAAATGAACCCAACAAATACCAAGCCTGCATCAGACTAATAGTGGAAAATATATACTTAAAAATATAGGTAGCAAGGATACAAATAAATGTTAGAGTTTAGAATAAAACTGTCCAATATTTCTTTCATCAATATTTATGAAAATTTACAAATGATTTATGATTTTTATTTCCTGCATTGAATCACACAACAGAAGCTTACTAGAAAAACCAATTAATATCGACTGTGCATTTCATTACATAGTTATTGTATTACAATAACTAGTAGAGTGGCTTAAAATAGCAAACTTACATTCTAGAATTCCAGGGGACTCTAGAATGTCATACTTTCCAACTTTTACCTCAAAGACAAAGTAGAAGACAAAATGGAATTACAAGGGGAAAATCACAATAGAGAAAAAAAAAATTGAAGTTCAAGACAGTGTGGTCAAACTCTGTGGGATTAGTGAAACTAGCATAAAAGCAATTATTTGGAGGGGAAATATTGGGGAAGAGATCAATGAATTTGTTGACATAAGAAAGTAGTTTGTATATTAATTCACAGATTCATTTATCCAAACGTTTGCTGAGTATCAAATGCCTCTGAGCCATCTGGTAAGATCTTGAGATAAAAATATAAATATAATTAGATATGCATTTTTAATAGACTTCACAAGTCAGTGGGAAGAATGACATGCAGCGAGATGAGTGTAAAACTGTGTTAAAGTCCTGTATTGGCATTATGTACAAGGGAAACATTTATAAGGCTTTAGAGGGGCTGTGAGGCCAAACTAAATCTTAAAGAATTAATACATAATTTATTATACCGGTAAATGTGATCAGTTTTTTATCAGTATAAGAAAAACAATTCATGATGCATTTTTAAATTTTTTTTTATTATGACACTGGGTCAAACACACAATTACTATTTGTAACAGGAGTTAATAACCACAAAATTATTTTCTCTTTCTTGTCCTGTTTCTGAAGACTTGATGACTTTGACCTTTTATTTACATGATGGCTTTCCTTTGCTCATTTACTGCCCAGATGTTTGAGTTACAATATCTGAATAAACAAGTCTGATTCTAGACCCCTAGACCAGGCTATGGGTATAAACAAGGTGCTCCTGGGAAAGGTAAAGCTGTGTGTGCATCTTACTATCAGGCATATAAAGTCAAAAATGCTGATTTTGAGCAAAAGTTCCCGAAGGAAGTTGTTGAGAAATCCCTTGAAATTTTAAGGAACAAAATCTTCCAGGAATAAATGATATTCACACCGTACTCTCTCAATCTTATAAAGGTGATTGTTCCTTTTTTTTTTTTTTTTTCCTTTTTGAGAGATGTATCAAAGAAATGGGAGCAAACATGGATAATTACTATAATTTGGGATATTATAAAGTATTTAAGAATGTGTCTTTCTCAGAATTAAGGTTGGTCTAGGGCAGAGTTGCTCAACATTTTGGCTTCCCACATTGAAGAAAGAATTGCCTTGGGCCACACATAAAATACACTAACACTAAGGATAACTGACAACCATAAAAAAAATAAAATAAAAAATCTTATGTTTTAAGAAAGTTTATGAATTTGTGTTGGGCTGCATTCAAAGCTGTCCGGGGCTACATGTGTCCTGCAGGCTACAGATTGGACAAACTTGATGTAGGGTGTCACCTGATATGCTAATATGATGTTGTGAGTCCAATTAAATTGCCAGAAATTTTGGCAGAGCAAAATCTCTGTCCCCTATATTCTCAGGTTACTTTATTTCAGAAGACTGTAAGCCATTTAAAGACCTCAGGTTTTAGAGAAGAAAACAGACTCCTGTGATCTGAACACAATGCAGCCACATAAGAAGATTTTTCTACATTGACATCTACAGACTCTCCCCTATGTTCACCCCAATTGTTTATAAAAATATGTGTCTTCCAAACTGAAGGATGTGAACATGCTTGGGGAGAGAATGTCATACTCTTCAAAGGTTTCAAAAATAAAACATAAAAAAAAAAAGTAATACATTACTTCACAATAATTTTGAAGTATATTAAGAAGTCAATGCCAACCATACACACACATACACACATGTACCCCCCCCCCACTGAATAACACATCCCAGGGTAATAATTACAAACATGTATACACAGATCTTTCCACTTTATACAGTCAGACAGTTTTCAAAGCAAACTTTATATTTTAGAGCAGTTTCTGATTCATAGAAAAATTGAGTAGTAGGTACAGAGAGTTCCATGTACCGGTACCCCAAAGTCTATGGCTTACATTAGGATCCACTGTTGGAGCTGTGCGTTCTATGAGTTTGGACAAATATATAATGGCATATGTTTACTGTTACAGCAGACATACACTTTAACAGATACTTTATTATTTTAAGTAGTGATCTGTAATTACCTTTTTCAGTAAATATCTGTTTGGGTCCATATACACCTACCTTATTTTTCACTAATGTATAGAATCTTATAAACATATGTACTTCAATTTATTTAGAAATAGCTTATTGACGGACATTTACTTTTAATGACTTTTTTTTAATAACATTCTTTTTTTTGCTTTTTATTTTTTTATATATTTTATTTATTTATTTATTTAGACAGATGAGAGAGAGAGAGAGAGATACAGAGACAGAGAGAGAACTGAACTAGGGGAGCTCCCAGTTCAGCATATGGTTCCACACGGGCCGGGGCCGGGATTCGATCCTCGGTCCCCGGCTCTGCAAAGTGAGCGCCTAACCCACTGAGCCATCCCGGCTTCCCCCAAACATTTACTTTTTAATCTACATTTTTTAATTACAAACAAAGGTACAATAAATATTCTTACTCGTATTTATTGTCATTTCATGTACAAATTTCTGGATATCCATGCAAAGTAGAACATATTTCCTTCAAGTGAATGTTTTTTTACTATTTAAATTGCTGGCTTTGGCTCTGCAGAGCTACTAGGATTTATCCTTACTTTAGGTAGAAAGAATTTAAGGGCTTCTGAGTCTAATCCTTCAGACTCAAGGCAAGTTCACCGTGGAGCTACTGAAGCTCAAGATTCAGGCCCTTCCCTTGCATAAGTACTTCCCAAGGCTCAGTGCGTACTTTTTCGAAAACACTCAGAGGGAGCAATGACTCTGACCAGCCAATGTGTGCTTGGCTGTAGTCATCTGAGGGTTTTATTAGGCTGGACCATCTGAGATGGCTTATTACATGGACTCCAGCATCAACTAGCAGTCCATCTGGCCTATCAACCAGGGCACTGACATGGGCATCAGGTTCTGGGTTTTCACATGTGGTGCCCAGACTCTAAGGCATATCTTAAGAGTGTTATGCTAAGTTTAAGAAAGCAGAAATTTCCAGATTTCCTAAAAGTTAACTTTAGAACTGGCATTGCACTATTCTGCCATACTCTAAGAGAAAATCAAGTCAGTCTCTCAATGAAAAGAGTAACAAAGTATTTGTAGCCATTTTTAATCCATTGTACAAGAATATACAGTAGTCAGATCCCCAAAATTTACTATTAAAGTCCCAGACAGTCATTGTTATAATATAAAATCAATGACTCTTAGATTAGTGTTTTCCCTCTTTTGTACCTATGTCTTTGAATTCTTCTTCAAATTGTGTAAACTTGGGATGAATTAAATCAGAATATGTTTTCTGGTGCTAAAGGACAATTTTACAACTTCACACCCTCCTAGCATCTATTTCTCCTTTCTAACACAGCATTTCTTTCGTAATGAGAAAAAAAATCTATTAGGACTAAAGTTGATCAATGCCATTGAATGTAAATTTATTAACTCTTAGGTTAATTATTTAAACTGACTTAGACCCTGGGAATAAGAGATTGATGTTAGTCAATCTGCTTTTGAGTAACAATGAATTGAGAAGCTTGCTTTCTATCTAATAAAATTAAAAATCTTCAAAAGAAGCATAAATGTTCTTAGTAACCATAGCAAACAAAACACATGCCAAACTAATCCTTTTCCAAATAGTATTTTACATAGAAATTCAAGATAAGTGGCTTTGTGAAAGTATATATTTAATCAGCATCAGTCTTAATCAGACTGAAATGTAATAAAACAAGTTTTTTCTTCATGGTAGATGCAGTAATTCTTATACTGCAGAGTCACACCATCTGTTCTGACAATAGCACTTTGGGGATTTCTTAGATAACATATTTACAAAATCAACGTATATGCTGTTAAAATTGAAGCCACACAGTAGCCTTTAAATGCATCATATCTGATGTTTACAATGGCCTAAAGAAAGCCTCAAGCTATCTCTACATGCCAAGGCATTTAGAGCAGTGGTTTCCAATTTAAGCTAATTAAGAGCTGTCACAGGAGTTTACACCACCTGACATCATATAAAGCCAAGTCTTCACTTAACGTTGATGTTCAGGAGTTTGAGCTCCTCTAGATTAAATTGTTTTGTGCTTCCACAGTGTATAAAAACTGTAAAAACTAAAAATAAAAATGATACACACTGTAACACTTGTGGTATATCATGAGGCCATTCCCAAATATTTTCTTAGCCTAATGTTGTTAAAGTTATTATGGATGTTTTAAATTCTTCTGCATAACATTAATCACATCATGATGTCTCTAAAACCTGTCGTAGTACGTGTTGCCTTCTCATAGGCAGTTTCTTTTACTATTGCAAATGCCCCTTTTTGTCTGGTATCACTAATGTAACAACAGGTCATTAGAGCAAACTGGAAAACAGTTTACTAAAGTTCTAGACAAGAATCTGAAAACTAACACAAGGATTTAATTCTATTTTGTTAAGATTGAGATATTACAGTGACTGTGAAAGTCATAAATGCAATTTATGGAGGCAGCAGAAAATTTACAAGTCTAATCACCTTATAAAAAGTCATTTTACTATATAAATAGTTCAAAACACATGAGTTTACTGGTATTAGAGACATTGCTTAGGTATAATTTTGTCCTGACTGTATTTAAAATCATCTACAAAGCTTTTAACAAAAAGATGCTTGAGCTCTACATCGCCTATCTTTATGATTTAAGCAGAAAATTCTGAAGTAGATACATAACTTAAGTGAATCCTTATTCATAGGCCAGGCTTATCTAAAATTAATAATTAATAAAGTGGCAATATCAATGATAGTAAAATAACTCATTCATTCAATAATAATTCGATTTCAACACCATGAATTTGCCAAAAGTGTTGACTATAAATGCTCCTAGAGATTCAGAATTCCTGGAATATTCTAGACTACTTTAATCAATGGTTTAACAGGGAGAAAACATTTAAATCTTATGTAAAAACTTAAAGAAGTTGTGATTCAGTACCTAAGGTTTAAAACACTGGGAAATAATAGTACCTTGGGTATAACTTTTCGAGGTTACCACATCAGTGTAATTGGATTCACTCAAGAAAAATCTCTGATGAAACAACTCCAAAGTGACAAGAGCCATTCCAAGCCTTTCTAAAGTTACACAATTTCTATCATGATTTTCTTCCTTTGAGGACAATCATAGCCAGGTTGTTTCATTGACTACTGACATTGTAAGAAAATGCCAAAACATCAAACAGGTATTGACAATACGCTATAAGAGTGGAAACTACGGGTATACTGAAATGAATGCAATGCACTGTTCCTTAAAAGAGATGTTTTTCTTTCGGTGCAGGAAGAGCATTCAGGGGATGCTGGGATGGCTCTGCAGGTAAAGCACCCATCTTATAGCCCCCGGTGTCTAAGGATTGAGTCCTGGCCCTGGCCTATGCAGACCCGTATGCTGGACTGGTATGTTGCCCCAGTTTGGTTCTCACAGGGGTGAGCTTCCCTGGCCGATGATGTACAACTGTGGAGACTGCTCTGGGAACTGCCCCCCTTCTCTCTCTGTCTCTCTGTCTCTCAAAAACTATAGCATAAAATCTTTAAAAAAAAAAGAGCATTCAGCAAAAAATTGCCCAATGGCACCAGTTGTACATTACTCATAAACAATGTATCTACAGACCAGAATTAAACAAGATGGAAAGCAGCTTTCCTCTTTAAGGCGGTAAGAATTTCCAGTCAGAGCCACAATTCTGCCTTTAAAATCAGTACAGAATGCAAGAGTTTTTATGACATTTCCCAATCACTTAATTATGTCACCACCTGCTAGAATTTGCTGCCCCATATTCATTAATACTATACCACATGCTCTTTCTCAAACTTGAAAAAATAGTATCTAATATCGAGTCCTGATTCTTCTTAATCTGGAAACAGATTTTGCTGGGGCAACTTCCTTGGAAGACCTTACAGCCTATTAAATTACAGAATTAATGTCATGGAAACCCAAATTGACAAGTATCTTTGAGAATATATGTAATATGGAAATCTTTTTAAGAAATGTCCTATTGATAAACTGTTGAAGTAAATCATATATTTTTTAAAGATTATCTTAAAATTAAAGTGTTATTAAAGATAATGACCATCAAATCTTGCTGTACTATAGGCATTATATTCTAATACACTCTGCTTGGAAATTGTAGGAAAAATTACTGACACGTAAGCACTACAGTCTGTGTCCAGATATTTGACATAGCAAGTTATATAGTGCCTGTCTCTACTTAGGAAATAAATAAAATCCTCAGTTATGTATCTGTATTGATTTTGGAAGACCATTATAAAAAAAGAATTATGCCATTGTTTTCCTTGGCAGCTGCACATTGAACAAGAGAGTCAAGTAATATCACTAGAGTTTTGATGTTTTCAAAATAAATCACTCTTTTCAGGTTTCTCTCAAGCCTATCTATGAAATGTTTAACTTTTAAAAATATATGTGTATAGACAAATATATTGAATCATGATAAATTTTATCTTATTATTTTTTTTTAATTTTGGATCAACAATCTGGATCACTTAAATATGTTTTCCATCTTTTATATATATCTTTATCTTAAATTTTTAGCTTTATTGAGATATAATTGATATACAGCACTGTATAAATTTAATGACAGCATAATGAATTGACTTACATATATTGTGACATGATTAGCACAATATATTTAGTTAATATCCATCATCTCATTTAGGTACAGAAGAAGAAAAGGAAAGAAAAAGAAGAAAAAGAAACAAACAAAGAGGAAGGAAGGAAGGAAGGAAGGAAGGAAGGAAGGAAGGAAGGAAAATGTTTCTTCTTTTCCTTGTGGTGAGTTCTAGGATTACTCTCCTGGCAACATTCTAATATACTATAGAGAAGTGTGACCACATTCATTGTGTTGTACATTACACATTACATACCTATTTATCTCATAACTGGAAGTTTCCAGTTTTTGATCACCTACGGTACATCCAATTCCCCCACCTCCATCTCCACCTCTGGTAACCACAAATATGATCTCTTTAGAAATAACTTTTTGAGTCTTGAAAAAGTTTTATGGTTTCCTCATACACCATTATTTCTAATAATACTGTTTCTACCACAATCAAAATAAGGACATTTTTAATATAAGAAATCTGTCCTGGGCTATCACCGTCTTTTACCTAAAGCAGTCTACAAAGGCAAAGCACATTGTTGGTGCCTTTACTTAAATAAGTAATAAAAATTATCATTTTTCCATCTCAACATTTCATTTATTCTTGCTTAAATTACTTTAATCAGTCCTACTGAATTACTAATCAAGTGATAGCTAAATATTTGCATCAATCATCTTTACCCAGACTGAAGTGGCTTTAGAAGATATATATACACACACATACGCACGTGTGCACATGCACACGCGCACACACACACACACACACATATATATATATATATAATTTCTCTGTCTTTACCTCCTTGTCATAATTATTTTTGCCATTTTTCTATATCTCTAGGACTGATGAAGCTAGACCAAGCTAAATGTCTGTGTCTATGATATAAGTCTTGCAGCTCAACCTATAAGTACCATATAAGTACCAGTGTACTTATGAACTATTTTAGAAAAATCTTGTTACTTAAAGAGGAGTGTCCTAATGTTATATCTAGCCTTACAGAAACAATTCTCAGAACTGTTCCTATGCTTCCCCCTTTTACTTTGCTATATTTTTTACATGCTTCAATGTTGTAGAGTTGGTATTGGAGCTTTATTAATTCTAAAGAGACTTCCTTTTCCTTGTCTTATTGTCAAAGACACATGAATATCCTAATATGATAATGTAAAAAATTATTTATAATATTCTTCAAATATATCTAGTAAAATAAAAATAAAATCAAGTGGATTTTTTCTATTAGATTTGAAGGTAGCATATCTCTTATAAAGGTCAATTAAAAATTTGTTAGCATAGACCCTGTGACTATTTCAAAAGAGGAACGTTAAAGAAAAGGAAAGTTATAAAATAGAGACTGTGTTTTAGGAATTGGAAGAGTTAATGGAAAAGGTCTTGTCTAAATGGCTCCATTTAAAATTGTGTCATGTTTCCAGCCAAACAGCAGAGATAAAAACACTTATAAAATCTGAGTGGAATAACAAAGCTTAAAAAATCACTGAGCAAAAAATATAACTAGTTTTTGACTTAGGTGTTTTGAGTAACTCATTAAAACTTCAGCTGCTGTATTTGTTAATGACAAAACATACCTTCAAATGTGCTCTATATCTGTTAGGTAGACAGAGGTTATCTTAGTTACACAGGATTTAGAAGTTTGGACAAGTCTTTAATTCGGTTAAAAAAATGAAAGTAAATGTCATGTAGTGGAAATGCATGCAGATTTACTCTTTCTGAAAAGCAATTAGTAAAAAGCTTTTTAAATTTCCATTCACTTTGGTTTTGTTTAATTTGCCCAAAAGCAGAGAGAGAAAGAAAAACAAAGGGCTGGCAAGATAGTTCAACAGGCTGAACACTTGCCTTGCAACTGCAAGGTCCAGGGATCAGGCCCCAGTCCATGCAAACTCGTGTGCTGAGCTGCAACATAAGAGGCAACTGCTGGGATGGCAGTGAAAGTCCTCGCCTCCCATGCAGGAGGCCCCCAGTTTGATTCTCACCAGCACGAACCCACATCTACCTGTGTGGAATGAAACTATGTCACAACTAATTAGGTACAACTATGGAGACTGCTCTGGGCTGCCCCCCTCCTTCTTTCTCCTTGTCTCTATCTCTCACCTTCTCTCAAAACAATAAAATGAATCTTTAAAGGAAAAAAAGAAAACCAAGAACACTGAAATAAAGCTTTAGACACAAACAGTTGGTTTGGCATGTGATTTCAGGAAGCACACAAAAGAGTGGGGATGTGGGAGAGAAAACAGGAAAGCCAATGAACGTTGAATAGATGAGCAGTTTACCTCCGTGGGCACCTGGAATCCAATCCTGTTAAGGACCACTGAAAGACTGTGAAACGTACCTCAGGTTTGTACCACTGAGAATTGATGAAGTTGGCTGATGTATCTATCAACACTCACGTTTTGTTTATTGAGGGTCATTCCAAGGGCATGAACCTACTGGTTTATCGCTCCCAGTGATGGCAAGAATGCTAGCTATAGCGGCCAGGGAATTCTCTCAAGCAGAAAGACTCAGTAAACCACCAGGTTGTATGGGAAATGTATGCACATGACCTACTAAGTAAGCAAAGAGGACATGAGTGGGGCACTGATGTCATCTACTTTGCCCTTTGACCCAGGAAATCACATGTAGAGATTTATTCTTTTTTCTTGCCTTTCACAGTGAGTAGAGGAATGCCAGCAGTAGAATTTATAAAAGGTTTTTTTTTTTTATGATATGCACAGTTATGTAAGATTTTTGTTTAATTTTAGTTTATCAGAAAGCTATCTCTTCCTATAATCAATTCAAAATTCTATTGAAATTATGGTTTATTAACTAATCTGTTTTACAAATGTATAACTATAATCACAACACATTTTCTATCATGAAATACCTGACAATGTGATCAAATAAATATTTTTTTTTAATTTGGAGAGATCTTCCACAGGATTGTCAGATTTGGCAAATAACAATATAGGACACTCAGTGTATTAGTTTTCTGGGCTACCATAACAAACTGCCACAAACTGGGTGCCTTAAAAGAAGAGAAATCTAGTCTCTCAGTTCTAGAGACTAAAAGTTTGAAATCAAGACATCAGTAGAGGGGATGCCAGGATGGCTCAGAGGGTTGCAGCCCCAGGGTCCAAGGATCGTATCCCAGCCCTGGCCAGTGCAGAGCCACATGCTGAACTGGGATATGAACCCCAGCTCAGCTCTCACCGAGGTGAGCTTCCCATGCAGGAGGCCCCAAATTCAGCTTCTTCAGGATTCCTACCCTGTGCAGCCCCAAGACCCTGGCCTGGTCCCTACCCTGTGCAGCCTGTGCCCATCTGTGGAGTGAAACCATATCAAAAACTAACAACATACAACTATAGAGACTGATCTGGGCCCTCCCCTTTCTCTGTCAAATTAAAAAAAAACAAAAAACAAAAACTATGTCAGCAAGGTCATGCTCTCTCTGCAAGCTCTATAAAAGGATCTTTCCATGGTCTTCTTTAGCGTCTAGTGGTTGCCCACAGTGCTCAGTATCCCTTAGCATGCAGATGCATCATTCTATTCTCAGCCTCCATGTTCACATGGCCTCTTCCTTCCGTGTCTGTGATTGGATTTAAGGCCCAGCATCATCTAATATGACTCCATCTTAACTGGATCACACCTGCAAATGCTCTGTTTTCATTGAAGATCACATTCACAAATTCCAGGTGGCATGAATTTTGAAGAGACAATGTTCAACACAATATATCCAGTTAAATTTGAATTTTAGATAAATGATGAACATTGTCCAAAATAATCTTCATGACATGCTTATACTAAAAATTACTTGTTTACTTGAAGTTAAAATGTAGTTGGATATATTTTTTTATCTGGAAAACTTACTCTTAAAGAGTATTGAGACCTTATTACTATAGAGTTTCCAGACTCTTCAGCATCACCTTGCTTCTACATGCCTTTGGAAGAGACTCAGTTACTAAGATTGTCCTGGGGCTTCAAATCTAATTCACTTTCTCTGAATAATTGCAAAATATATAAAACAGTTATCTTCCTCTTTTATACCATTTTCTCTTGGATTCTGAAGTCTCAATGAATTCCACTTTTTAAATATTTATTGTTATACATAATATTTGAGTACATATAAGAATCATGAGTATGGACAATCAATTGGTGGAGAAAGAGAAGTAAGGTTCTCTTCCCCCAGAGAACCTACAAATTAGTTACAGTGGTGAGGAAGACATTTCCCAAATAATTGCTGCAAGACACAGTATGTACCACCAAACAGGCATAAGCAAAGTGGAAGGAATCTCAACTAACTGCTTGCTATCTCACTCATTCTGGAAGGTTCAGGTCAGATTTCATAGAGAGGTAAACTCTGAAATTAAGCTTTAGAAGATAAACAGGATGGAAATGTGAAATGGAGTGTGACAGTATATCCCAAGTAGAGAAAATAATTTGACCAAAGGTAGAGATATTAGCCTGTTTAAGGGTAAATGAATCACCTAATTCAGTAGTTCCCAAACATTGTTGTCTGTTAGAATTCCTTGTACTCTGACTTCTTTGTAGTTCCTCCCTGAGGGTACTCATTCAGTAGGTCCAGGATTGTTCACTTTTTAAAAAAAGCTCCTTGGGAATTGCAAAGTGCAGTATAGACCAAAACATATATTAGCTCAAACACCAAGTTTGTATTTTGTTCACAGTCCAAGGTCAATGTGGCAGACTAGCATTGGGTTTGGTAAGACTGAGAGAGAAAATTTATTTCATGTTTCCATAGCAGTAGTTATTTTTAGATCTACTCCATGATTGGAGAATTTTATAGCCAAGATTTTTCATTAATACAGGTTTCTCCATCCTTTCCCAAATACTTAAAAAAAAATCCTGTTACTCCTTCCTTATCTCATAAAACAGGTAAAAAGTCAAAGAATAATTTTCATTCTAAATTATTTTGTAAATGCCCCACTACTGATGCTTTCCAACTCATAGCACAAAAAATGAAGAAGACTGAATGTTCTCAGATCTAAAACAAAGAAAAGAATACCAAATGTTTATTTATTTTATGTGACTGATCTAAGTGAATCAGGTGCACATGAAGTAAATTGTACTAAAATAGAGGAACTGACTAACTTGCCTTGTAAACCACCAAAGTGTCTAAAAATAAGTTTAGCGAAAAATAACAGTATGTGTCAAAAAGCAGACTTCCTTGTTGTGTCTCTGCATCTCAAATAAAGAAGAAAACAATCTATTCCTCAAAACAGACAAGATATGCAATTCCACACCTAGGAACATCAACTTTTTGAGTTATTTCTTGACAGCATGAAAAATCCTTAATGTCTTTAGGAAACTTCTTGTTCTTTTTATCTATAGTTAGGAAGGCTTTACAACATTTCCATGCATGCATCATCTCCGTGTAGGCAGAGCACCAACCAAGTATGTATTATATGTTTGAAATGTCAACATAGTTGTCATCTACACAACAGGTAATAATGGTGACTATAATAACATTTGCTTTTTATGAAGCACATGTGCCTGCCCCCTTTGCCTTTGGTCCCTAACAGCTGTGGTGGGTGGAGAGGGATGGATGATATTCATTGACCATTACCTCTACCATACAGGTAAGCAGCCTGAGGCTTAATAATGCCACTGGAGGTCCAGTGGTCCAAGTGTCCAAGGTTACACAATTTCTTAGAAAGAGGAGCAGGGCTTGAACCTGATTCACTATCCTACTTTAACAATCCAGTGGTTTTCCTATCGCACTATGAAGTTCCAAATTGTTTTAGGAAAAGCTTGTCTTCATTAAATAAAATACCAGAAGAGAGAACGGGCAATTGTCCTTTTTACCTCAGATTTGTGAGTATTATCAGATTCTGTATTAAAAAGCCGAAAAACAGCTATTGGAGATATGCAAACTTTATTAGTCTTGAATATCTCTGTGGTTTTGTTTTAAAATAACTTAGCAAGCTGAACTAATCAACATGATCAAGCAATGGTCTATGACATTCAACTTTAAAGCAAATCTGTTAGATTAAAGGATCCAAAAATGAAATCTGAAACTAGTAATCTCCTGCTAGTAATCTTCTTTATCATTTTAATGAAATGCAAACCAAGTTACAATGAAAGTTCAGGAATGAGGAGCTTAAAAAAGAAAATGTGAAAATTGATTCTGCAGTTTCATTTCAACTCGTCTTAATAGCCATGTTTTAAAACCTTGAATATGGAGGTTCAAATGACATGCCTTTAGCTGTCAGAGCAAACACAAGGTACTGCAGTAAAGCAACAATGTTTGCGGTAGGTGTGATGCCTATTTTACCAGTCTTAGTTGAAATAAACTGTCAGTGCTATTTCACCCCAGATAATCAACCAATAGCTTCCTATTCAGACCATCTGAAGGGACCCACGATTTCATTAATTCTCAGCTTTGAAAGTTCTTTAGCAAAGAGGAACAAAAATTCAATATCTAACAAGAGAGAAGAGTTAAATTATGGTATTTCTCTATTGTGGTAGTTAACTCACAAAAAAAATTTTATTGGCATGGTAAAATGTTTATGACCTAATATTAATTGAAAAAAACAACAACAAACAAACACGATTATCAATAGAATTAGTTTGTGAGGGCTGCCATAACAAAATAACTCAGATTGGGTGGCTTAAAAAACAGAAAGTAACTTTCTTGCAGTTCTGGAAGCTAGAAGATCAAGATCAAGGAATTGAAAGGTTTGGTTTCTCCTGAGGCCTCTCTCCTCGGCTTGCAAATGGTTACCTTCTTACTGTGTCCTCACATGTCCTTTGCTCTGTGCGTGCTCATTCCTGCTGTCTTCTCTGCTTATAAGAAAACTAGTCAGATTGGATTAGGGCCCCATGCTAACAGCTTCATTCTAACTTAATCGCCTCCTTGAGACTTTCTCTCCAAACAAGGTTACATTCTGAGGTACTGGGGGTTGGGGCATTTTAAGGAGACACAATTTAGTTCATAATACCAATTATGTGCAGAAAGATTTTCTTTGTCTTATAGTTGTGTATATATTATGACAAAAATTAAAAGGAAATATGACAAAGAGTTACCAAAAATAAATGAGTAGAGTAACAGAAATTAATTTTATTTTTATATTTATGTCCTGAATTTTAAAACAATGTTTATTTAAAGAGGAATGAATCAAATTACTAGTTCAGAACTATCAGGGCATCTGAGGAAGTATTGAATGGTGAAACAATGGACTTCTATACTAATGTATTTATGTTGATGAATATCTTTATCTTCTATCATTTCCTGTCCTTTTCCTTAACTATAAACTATTCCTTCAACAAAAGTCTTAGTAGCCCAACATGTAGTATTGGCAAAAGCAGAACTATTCTCGTTGAAGCAAGGTCATTTTCTTTGTAACCTGTAAAGAATTCTGCTGCCTGCAGTAAATTTTTAAGTACTTTGGAGGCGTAGACTAAGTTTTATTCGTCTTTGAAACTTTAATCCCTAGCAGTGCCTTCAATTGAACATATACTCAATAAATATGTCAAAAGACACTCAAGTATCTCATAGCTACTCCTTAAATAAGAAAACAACAGAACATGTACTGGATGTGAGTCAAAGCCATGCAGTTCAAGTTCATGTTCTGATGAATATTGTGTGGGTAACTTTTGCTGTCCACATGAGTTCTCTGTGCTTTGGGTTCATGTGCTGTTAATGCATAAAAAAAAAAAAAAAAAAAAATTCTTAACAGCTGGTCAAGGTCCAGCAAGAGCATTGCTTTGTTTAGAAAAGGTCTGCAGTAAAACACTTGGTATAAAGATAAGATTCTGAGGACAGCAGCAGAACCCAAGAAAAGAAGGGGAGGGAGAGAGGGGAGGCTTGGTTTTCTTGCACAAGAAAATAAGCTTTAATCTGGTTATTACTAAAGTGAGAATGAGGAAAGAAAGAACAATCAAAGAGGAGGAGGAGAGAGAAAGAGATGACAGAAAGATGGTGAGAATACGTTTCTAATGCTGGGAACATGAGATGTCACTGGCCTTACCAAATCTCTGGCAGAGCAGAAGATAAAGGCCTAATACACAATTTAAAATTGTTTGCTGTATAAGGTGCAATTCGATCCCTTGTCAAAATCTTCAAATTTCAATAGCAATTTTGTTATACAGAAAGCTTTATACTGGTGGTTGATGGTAAATAGGGGGATATGCAGAGGGAGGAGTGATAACGCAATAGGAAAGGGCAAGGCATTCTCAGGAGTAGACAGTGAAGGATCTAATTCTAAGGCAACCACAAAAATAAAAAACATTAGAAATTTGCAAAAAAAAAAAGCTTGAAGAAGAGCTTTTGACTTTCACCATCCATAATCTTATAGATCTTATGTGGTTTTGAGATCTCAAGTGATCTATGAGTCATATGTTAAGTGGAGTAATTATGTACCATTACTGACATTATAGAATTACTATATCAGTCACATGAGGTAACAGCAGCTAATGTTTATGTAAGACTTACTATACACCAAGCACTTTTGGAAGCATTCTAAATATGTTTACTCTCTTGGCCCTCACAAAAATGTTCTGGGGTTCTTATTGTGTGTTTTGTTTGCATTTTATAGAACATGCAAATTAACTCACCCTAGTTCACATAGCTAACAAGCAATTGGTGGAGTCAGGGTTCAAAACCTGTTAACTATATCATTATAGACCAGAACAAAATAACAACTTATGTAAATTCTATTTGTAAGCAATGTGAGGTATCACTCTCAGGCATTAAGGTAGAGGGGGTGGTTTTAGAATTAGGTGGAGTGGGAGAAGTGTACAAGAATTGTTCTACCTCTCTTATATTAATAATGATCTCCCAGGTGTAAGGTCAAGACGTTTTTCCTGTTATGGTCCCTTATCTTGGAACATCCTTTTGCTTATATTATTGAGACTATGCCTGACATAAGAATTCGGGCACAGGAGTGAAGGGGGGCTAAAATTTAGTCCTATATTCAGTACCCAGGCCATGTGCCCATTGTATTATAGCTACCCTAAGGGAACACTTTTTAAGTCCCACACAAAGGTACTTGTAGTCTAGCAATAGGTCCTATTTCCTCTCTTTCTGGACTGAACAATCATCTACTCATCATAGGGATTTCCTCTCCACCCCAACCTGGCCTTCCCATCAGGTTCTTCACTCCAGGCCCATACCTAACATTCAACTGGGGTTAATTACTATGCTAGACTATCCCCCACCACCCTTTGTTTGTAAGCTCTTTGAAGCCAAGAGATTATTAGTTCCTAAATCCAAAACACCTAGCAAAATGCTAAGAATATAGTAGACACTTATAAAAACATTTTTTTTTTTAAATAAAGGAATAAAGAACCACATAGATTTCTTTCTGGGAGAGAGATGCTAGCAAACCATAAATCACACATACTGAACAAGATTCTGTGTGAGAATCCTGAGTTGAATTTAGTTTTAACTCTGACTCTAACTAGCTCTATGTCTTTGGGAAAGTCATTTAACCTTTCTGGCCCTCAAGTTTTCTTTATAAAATCACTGGTTTGGGTAAATTGATCTTTTGGGTCAATTCTAGTTCTTACATTCCAATTAACATTTTTTCTCCTCTGCCAGAAGTATGATTAATAAACAAACACTCCTTATGACCCACTGGTCAGCTTGAAATTCAAGCAAATGTATGCTTTAAAATCATTATTTCATGTTTCTTTGATCCAAGTTCAAATATTTACAGTCCTGGATAATGTATTAATTCTCTTCTGTTATACCCTTGCTGAATGTATTCTTAACCAGCCCCATGATCCAACTTGTGTGCCTTTATTACTAATGGCTCCACATATAAACTATGTGGCATTAAAAGAAAATGATTTCTTTATAACAGCTAAATGTTCCAACATCTCTCTTTTGAAATACTAAAAAAAAAAAAAAAAAAAATGAATAAATAAAAATTAGAGGCAGATGAGAGTAAAATGGCTGGCAATTTTAATGCCTTAAGCACTTTAACAGTATCCAACAGCTCAGGTCAATCTGCTTGGCAGACATGCCAACAGGAGGGAACATAGTGGGTGGGAAACAAGATATTAACAGGCTCAAATGCATGCAATTAGCAGTCCATTATCTCCATACAGGGTTAGATTGGTTTCCCAATAAGACTCTGAATTAACCAGCCATCACATTCCAAAGCAAATCTACTAAAGACATTTTACTGTATTATTTTCAAACTTCTCATAAGTTAATTGATTTATATTTGCTTAATTACATGTGTTGTTTGATAAACTGGCATACTTTTTCTGCAGTTACGGTAGATATCAACTCTGAATGATATCAAACCACAGAAAAAAACAGTATAAATTTCAAATTAACATAATTTTTAGTTATAATAATAAGAGTTAAAAATCATCATTAAATGGAGGGAAGTAAGTCATTTTATGTTGACAAAAAATATAGAGAGAGCAGTCCAGAAAGTGTCCAGTCATGTAACATAAAAAATAGAAGCAGGGGAAAGCTGGGATGGCTCAGTGGGTAAAGCGCTCGCTTTGAAGCCCCGAGGACCGAGGATCGAATCCCGGCCTGGCCCATGCAGACCCACATGCTGAACTGGGGAGTGTCCCCAGTTCAGTTCTTGCCGGGACCTATGTGGGAGGCTCCCGGCCCAGTTCCTGCCCTGTGCAACCCTGTGCCCACCTGTGGAGTGAAACTATATGGAAAACTGATGTCAACTATGGAGACTGTTCTGGGCCCTCCCCCTTCTCTCTGTCTCTCTCTGTCTCTGTTTCTCTCTGTCAAAAACCAATAAAAATAAATCTTTAAAAAAAAAAAATAGAAGCATTTGGGGAAGCCGGGATGGCTCAGTGGGTTAAGCGCTCACTTTGCAGCGCCGAGGACCGGAGATCGAATCCCGGGCCTGGCCCGTGCGGAACCATATGCTGAACTGGGAACTCCCCCAGTTCAGTTCTCTCTCTGTCTCTGTCTCTGTATTTCTCTCTCTCTCTCTGTGTCAAAAATAAATAAATAGGGGAAAGCCGGGACGGCTCAGCGGGTTGAGCGCTCGCTTTGAGGCCACGAGGACCGAGGATCGAATCCCGGCTCCGGCCCAGGCAGGACCCACATGCTGAACTGGGGAGTTCCCACAGTTCGGTTCTCTAACTGTCTCTGTCTCTGTCTCTCTCTATATCTGTCAAAAGTAAAATAGAAATAAATATGCACTGAAGACAAAAAGATAATTTCTCTCTCTATAAATGTGAAAAGATAAAAAAATAAATAAATAAATAAATAAATAAATAAATATTTAAAAAAAAAATAGAAGCATTTATGGCTGTATTTTTTCCAAACAACCCTCATTTATTTGGGAAATATTATGACATAAGTTAAATATATAATTATATGGAATTTTCCTTTTAAATTTGTCATTTGTTATACTATTCCTGTAAATAACAAAAAATGCTACCTTTTGCAACACCATAGATGGACCTTGAGATTATTATGTTATGTGAAATAAGTCAGACTAAAAAAAAATCAAGAACCTATTGAGGGTAAGAGGGAGGGGGTGGAGAAAGAAGGCCAGGGAGCTAAATATGTGGTGATGGAAAGAACGTTGACTCTGCGTGGTGATCACATATCGTAACACATAGAAGTACTATAGGATTGTACACCTGGAACCTATGTAATCTTTACAAATCCAATGTCACCCCAATAAATTAAACAATTAATAAAAAGAAAGATAAAAATATTAAATGGAGCTAGTATTAATTAATTAATTAATCGATTAAAATAAAATGAGACTTGAGAGCCATCTTCCACTACTCTTTCTCTTATACATGACGTCCAAGCTCACTGTCAAGAAAGAGTCAAATTTCCACTGAGGCTGGAATGGTACTTTTTGTTAACTGGCCTAATACTGGTGAGAAAGCAAAGCCTTCAGTAAACACGGAGTTTCCTCAACCCCTACCAAAAGCAGGGATCAGCTAACCCTCCAATTAGACTGTTTTCTATATACATTCTGAGTCTCTTCCTATCTTATTGGACAACAATTTGTTATTTATATATCTCAACATCAAGATCACTTTGGCCTTAGACGAATCTAATCTTGGGTTCCATATAGCAATCCTGAAACATTTTATATGTGAACTCCTTTAAAACTCTAAAGAAAGCCATGAACTCTTTACGCAGTACAAAATTATACAAGTTTACAATTTCACAATATTCACAAACTCCTTGACACTTCTTTAGAGACCCCCACCTCCACATTTCCGAGACCTCAAGCTTGGAAATAGACTTCAACCTATTTCTCTGACCAAGTCCGCTTGTATCTCATTGTTCCTGAGCTTATTGATGATATGTTCAGTACCTTTGAGAACTTCTTTAGCTGTGGTCCCACCTTGATCTTACAGCATTTACAGTGTAGATAATGCTTCCCATCTTTCACCAGATAGAAGGCAGGGGCTCAGCTAATTCTTCCTCCCCTTTATTTCCAGTGTGTCCACCGTGAGGTTGTAACCGGATGATGTCTCATTTCCTGACCCCGAGTTCCTGTCCCACCAGGAAATATATCTTCAATATAGGTCCTGGACACTCCTGATCTCTACAGGTCCACCTCAAAACACATCTTCAAATACTTTAAAAGTAGAAAAAAATTATCTGATATTAAAATAAAAATACTTTAAAATCTTATCTTATTTGTTTGGCATTTACAACTATAAGGGAATGAAATTAGATCGTAGTCACTTCACACATTATGAAGTTTTCTCTCAAGCTACTTTCAGCAGAACTAGAGGCTACAAAGTTATCGGAGCTTCTTAAACAGATAAAAAGAAAGTGCATCATCAGAGCAATGACTCCGATTTGGGGTCACACGGAGTTTTTCCTGAACAACGCACCCTGTAGTTCACCTTACAGATTTGTGCATTATGCTGCACTAAGCATGTACATACCACCCTTACACTTAATTAAAATAACAGTCATAAGAAGGACTCATTTCTTACTATAATACACTTAGATTTAGAACAGTGTTATTTCAACACTTCAGTTGAGAAATCTTTAGTGTAGAAAAACCTTACACAAAAAAATGATAGGGAAGAGAAGTAGAGTCACTGTGACTGAAACTTGGGTAAGCGACACAACCCTGAACCCTGATACCCTCCACCCTGAGGGGGCTTCATGGAATCACCATTTGTTCCAAGAACAGTCTGAAGCATATTGATATAAAATGTTTTTCTCTGTGCTAAATTTAATTTGCATATGACAATACAGGAGATAAATATCTCAACAAACAGTGTAGATAATGCTTCCCATCTTTCACAAAATCAAAAAGGAAGACAGCCCATGATCCTATCTCATTTTGCTAGAAGTCCCTGGTGAGGATGCCAGGTGTTTAAAAAGGCAAATAAGCATGTTGCTGTTGTGATGAATGACGCTGGCTTCAGCTTGTCTCCACACATTAGTGGAGGTTCCCCTTGTCTGTTTTCTATCCTGTCATGACTACTTAGTTTATAACTTAAAAAGTAAACTCTATTGCTTTCTGTCCCATTCAGACACACTGTCAAGTCCCTAGAACTAAGAACATACTGATTTCTGATATGAAACCTTAAGATAATCTCAGCACATGGAAATTCAAAATCTTCCTGCTATAAATTGCCTAAATATTAAATGGCAATTGATTAACTTATTAATGAGAAACTCCCCAAAACAATTGCTGCCCTATATAGGTGGGCCATTTCTGCCACTTAAGTTTTGCCAGGAATGTTTTTCAGCCCCCACCAAACTATCTTGGTGGTGTTGACAAACCTAAATCATTTTAGAAACCCAAATTGAATATCACTGCTTCTGTGAAACCTTTCTTAGTACAAACCTCACAGAAGGGAGGTCAATCTACATTCATTAGTGCAATTATTTATGTGTCTATCCTCCCTGTCAGACCATAAATTCCTTCAGGCAGAATTCATACTTTATTCATTTATGCCCCAAAGCTTACTTCAGGGCTTAGAACATAATGGATTGTCAAAAATGTTTATTAGGTGGATAATGCTGACTACTGATACAAGTGAGGTGCCTCACAAAACTGTTTTGTGGGCAGACATACTAGGAAATCTGATGATCTAAGTAGTACTTAAGCCTATAGTCAAGGACAAAGAGGCCACAAACTAGCTTTAGCCTCCCCACCAATCACCTCTTATCCATCAAAAAGAAAAAAAGGAACAATAGTCTACCTTTGGAAGAAAAATGACCATTACAAAGCTAAGTATATAAATATTACCACATATTGAAGATTTTACTTTTGATAAATATCTACTAGATTCAAAACAATGTTGAAGTTTAATTATTTTTCAAATAAACATGCTTTTGTAGCATTAAGCTATGATTTACCTATAATAAAGCTATATTAAGATATTTTATTTAAAAAATAAATAACCTAGATCCAATCTTAACATGTAAAGTTAAGATTTGTTCTATCAAAATTTGTTACTATCTATTAAAAGATAGTAAACTATCCTTTAAAGTTCACAGCAATGGGAAGTAGAAAAAAAATATTGTACATGTTGGCAAATACAGACTCTGGAATCAGAAGGTCTATATATATAATTCAGCATCCTCAGTTACTAGCCTGGTAACGTTGGGTGCATTATTTAACCATTTAGTACCTTTTCTGGGCCAATAATAATTCTTACCACGTGGAGTTCTTGTGAGGTGAAAAAAAGTGCTTACAAAACATTTTAGCTACTCAATATATACTATGAAGTTATTGTAGAAAGGTTCTTCTATTGCTACAGAACTTTTCAAAGAAAATTCATTAATTTGGTCAAAATTTACTAAGCACCTTCTCTTTACCAGACACACGTTAGTGACATAGTTATGAACAAGATGGTGCATACCTTCAGGAAGCCCATTTTCAGGAGGACACTAGTAAAAAGGGAAACAAATGCTTTGTGTAGTAATATTGGGGAAGCGTGTAAGGGGATAGAGTGAAGAGGCATATAGCTCCTTTGCATATTGTGGCCAGTGAAACTTCTCTGAGATATATTTAAGGTAAGAACACCTGAAGAAGGTGGGGAGCCATGGGAGGATCGAGGGGGAAACTGTTACAGAAGAGAGAGTATAAAGGAACAAAGCTGGAACCTTCTTGAGTTCAAGTAACAGCAAACAGGTCAGGGTGCTCCGAGCGGGGTGAGCCTGAGGAAAAGGGGCAGGCAAGGAGACACTGGAGCCAGGTAGGGCCTGATCACACCAGGCGGTGGCCTTTGTGGAATTATGGCTTTCCAAGTTCTCACTGGGGATGCTGGCATGGCTCAGAGGATTGAGAGTTTGCCTTGCACCCATGGAGTCAGACAGAGAATCAGGTCCCAGGCCTGACCTGTGCAGACCCATTTGCTGAACTGGGGCATGCTTCCCACGTGGGAGGCCCCAGGTTCCATTCTCAGCCAGAGCAGCCCCATATCAACCTGTGGAATGAAACTACGTCAAGACGAAGGATACATGGCTGTGGAGACTACTCCGGGCCCTCCCTTTTCTCTCTCTCTCTCTCTCTCTCTCTCTCTCTCTCTCTCTCTCTCTCTCTCTCTCAAACAATACAATAAATCTAAAATAAACAAACAAACAAATAAATTTCTAAATGTAATGTTAGATCAGTGGAGATATTTGCAGTGTGGAGGCATGTGATCTAATCTTTTTTTAAATATAATTCTGGCTGTTTTGTGAAATAGAGAGATTGGATAAAGTGTGAGAGGAGTGAGTTGGGGTAGGTGGGAGTGGTGAAGGAAGTTAGAAGAGGCAAGTTTCAGGGTATGTTTTACAATAGAGTTAATAGGAGTTACTATCGAATGAATATGATCCTGGAAGAAAAATAAGATTCAAAGGTGATTCCTAGTGTCTTTGGCCTGAGCCATTAGGTAAATTTCACTGTCACTGAAAAATAGGGAAGACCAAAAGAGGACCCAGTTTGCAAAGGAAGATGCAAAGCTCTGTATCTTGCATGTCAGTATCATTATCTGTAGTGTAAGGGGGCGGAGGGGTGCGGATTTATAAAGTGAAATTATGTATTTCAAACTTGATTGGATCACTTAGCAGGGGTGTCCAAACTTTTGGCTTCCCTGGGACACACTGGAAAAAGAATTGTCATGGGCCACACATAAAATACACTAACACTAATGATAGCTAATAAGCTAAATATATTGCAAAAAAATCTGATGTTTTAAGAAAGTTCACAAATTTGGTTGGGCCACATTCAAAGCTGCCCTGAGCCACATGTGGCTAGTGGGCCATAAGTTGGGCAAGGTTGATAGGAGCATAGATATACATGGTTACAATGGTGTGCCCTGAGCTCACTGACATTCAGAACCTGGGAAAAGGAGAAGAAATTTCTGACAACCCTGTGAAGGAGCTGTCAGTGAGACAAGAAGAAATAATGAGAGTGCAGTATCCTTAAGGATAAATGAAGAACAGTTTCAAGGATGAAGAAGTAATCACCCACATTAAATGATCCTGAGAGGATAATATGAGCTCTGAGAAATATCAAGGTCACTATTGACAAGAACATTATGGTCATAGTGAGAATAAGAGCTTAATTTCATAGATCAAAAAGAAGACAGGAGGTGAGAAAGGTGGTATGTAAACATATCTTTTAAGGAATTTTACTGTGGAGGAAGCAAAAACGATGGAGCAGAAAATGGCTAAAGAGAATGGTTCGGAAAAATCTAGTTTTCAATGGAAGTTATAACATATGCTGTCCACTCTCTTGCAGGAACATTTTGGCTTGATCTAGGAATAGGAATTCTATATTTGTTATAAACATGTCACCCACTCAATCCATGGTAAGCATCCCAAGGGTATTTATTCTAATAAATTAGATGCTTAACTTGTATTTAAACTTTGTACAGTTGGGATTCTATAAAGACAATGTAAAAATACTTTTCTTCTCCTGAGGTAGCATTTATGTTTATTGGCATTGTAGAATCAAGTAAAATAATATCTCTAAATTTAGTTTTAAAAACAGAAACATTTCTATTTCTGCATTTTAGAACAGAGACTATTAATACTATATAGTAAAAAAATGGCCATTTATTATAAGTGTAGTTTATCATTCTTATTTATAGAAAAAAGAAAATTTCAGCTATTCGAAGATGTCTCAGTGAGTTAAAGGTAGGAAATACTTTTGAAATATGGAAAATAAATTGCAACTGTTTTGACTAGCTTTATATCAGAATTGTCTTTTACATAATAGTGCAATGAACTGTGTTTCCCTAATACCAACTAAATGTGTTTTTAATGACGTTATAATAAACCTAAAATCTTGAGAGTGATGCTGTCAAAGTATAATTGTTTCAAGCTTGGAAAATAAACCATTTACTCCCAGTGCAATGTTTATTTTCAGATAAATGGCTTGTTTTCACCGTGGCATTTTCTGATAGTGGGAGAAAACACATACTTGGTGTAAGTTCTATTACCATTATCCCTTATTTTAATTACAAGCATCTGATTGAGGTTCAGTTCCTCCTTGATAAATAAGAAAATGGGGCCATTTCATGAACCCATGAAGGGAAATCTGTGTTCAACAGGCTTGAACTCCCGTCAGAATCATCTGGTCCTAGACACAAATGAGCCACAGAAAGACACCTGCCACATTTGCAATTCTGCTCTGAAAATCTGCTGGGTCCTCCAGAGAACACTCTGCCCCGGAGGGAAATTTGGTGTAAAATTTCACTTCATACTTGTCAAGTAGATCAGTTCTGGAAATTAAAAAGTGTCTATGATGAGGACATTAGAGAACACAATTAGAGTGGAGCTCCAAATTACTCATTGCCAGCATGGGCTCTTTGAGAATAGAGCATTATTCACACTCGAGACACATGTGAG
>PVKE010010982.1:0-41274 GCA_004027555.1 Craseonycteris thonglongyai
CCAATAACTCTTAAGATTTCCACGAGTACCTTTTCAGCAGCAAGGAGCCAGCCTTGACACGTGCACTCTCGGAGGCCGTCGGTGGTGGGAGGCAGAGGCTGGCCTTGGTCCGTGCCGCAGCCTTTCTTAAAAACTCTCCGAGGTCCACAGGTTCCAGGAAGTCAGCAGCTGGGATCACTGTATGTATGGATCTCACTGAGTGGCCCCAGGCACGGCTCTGGTGCCAAACCTGAGTCTACATAAACTGGGTGAATACACTCATGCCACCCTGCCAATTCTGAGATGCTGCCTCACCCAAAGAACATACCACCCAAGGCTCTTTCAGCAGCTGGGACTTATGGGCAGCTGGCAGGTGGCAGCAGGCCTCGAGGTCCCACCACCTTTGGGTAAATAGACCCAGGCTCGGTACTGGTGGCAGCTGTCCTCAGTTCACAGCATGATTTGTCTTCTGTGCTTCCAGACCCAACACAGGCAGCTACCAACTGCAGATCACTTTGTTGCTTCTACCAAGTAGTCCCGGGCTTGTCACAGGTAGTGGCTGACCTTATCCTGCACCAGAGTTCTTCCAAAGAGGCCTCAGAACCAACACACCCAGTGACCAGCTTTAAACCACAAGAGCACCACTCGATTAGCTCCACAACAAGCACCAAAGAGTTGTCTCAGCCGGCACCAGAGCCTGCTGGAGTGTATTGCACTCCATGGGGTCACTCTCATAGCAGCTCATATGCTGTGGTCATGGCCAGTTTTCACATTCAGTCAGCCTGAGAGTCAATCCCACCAACCAACATACCAACAGCAGTAAAGGTTCAACTACAACAGAAAGGCAAATACACCACACACAAGGGCTGCACAGTCCCAGGGCACCTGGCTCAGGTGAACAAGGAGACTGCGCCACTGGGCTGCACAGGACACCTACTACATGTGGCTACCCTGCCACAACTGGGAGACATACCAGATCTAACGAATACACAGGAACAAACAAGAGATGCAGCCCAAATGAGGAGATAAAGAAACATATCTTAAAGAAAGAAGCAAAAGAACACTTCACAAAAGAACAATATGAAGGGAGCAAGCAATCTGCCAGTTACAGGGTTCAAAACACTGGTTATAAGGATGCTCAAGGAACATAGTGAGAACTTCAACAAAGAGTAAGCATAAAAATAGGCATAGAAATTATAAAAAAAACAAACAATGAGAAATTAATGCAACAACTGAAATAAAGAATGCGCTAGAAGGGATCACCGGCAGACTTGATGAAGGTAAAGATCAAATCAGCAATTTGAAAAACAAGGTAGCAAAAAACACCCAATCAGAAAACAAAAAGAATTATAAAAAATGAGGATTGTTTTAAGGGATCTCTGGGACAACATCAAGCATACCAACATTCACCTTATAGGGGTACCAGAAGAAGAAAGAGAATAAGATATTGAAACCCTATTTGAAGAAATAATGACTGAAAACTTTCTGAACCTGATGAAGGAAATAGACATATAAGTCCAGAAAGTGCAGAGAATTCCAAGCAAGAAGAATCCAAAGAGGCCCACACAAAGACACATCATAATTAACGTAACAAAAGTTAAAAACAAAGATAGAACCTTAAAATCAGCAAGAGAAAGGCAACTAATAACTCATAAGGGAGCCTCATAAGATTGTCAGCTGATTTTTGTACAGAAACTTTGCAGGCTAGAAAGCATTGCCACAAAATATTCAACAATTACATTAGGTTTCATCCTTGCCGTTATCCATTCTATAGATTGAAACAAATATAAAATGTCAGGTGTCCACCATCACAGTATCATACAGAGTATTTTCACTGCTTTAAAAATCTGTTTTACCTATTCAAACCTCTTCTCCCCAGCTGTGGTTAACTATTGATCCTTCTTACTATCTCCATAGTTTTGCTATTTCCAGAATGTCATATAAGTTAGAATCATACAGGGGCTGCTGGAATGGCTCAGTGGGTAAGTGCTCACTTTGCAGCCCTGGGTCTGAGGATCAAATCCTGGCCCCGGCTCGTGTGGATCCATATGCTAAACTGGGGTGTGCCCCCAGTTCAGTTCTCCCTCGGGTGAGCTTTCAGTATAGAAGGCTCCCAGTTTGGCCCCCAGCTTGTGGGGGTGTGCCTCCCATGTGGGAAACCCCCAGCCTGGTTCCAGCCCTGTGCAGCCCCTACCCACCTGTGTGGAATAAAACCATCTCAAAAACTGATGATGTGCAATTATGGAGACTGCTCTGGGCCCTCCCCTTTCTCTCTGTCTCTGTCTCTCTGTCAAAAACCATAAAATAAATCTTTTTTAAAAAGTTAGAATCATGCAGTGTATATGATATATAGTCTTTTAGGATTTCTTTTACCTTAGTAATATGCATGTAAGTTTCTCCATTGTCTTCATGGCTCAATAGTTCACTTTTTTCTTTTTCTTCAAGTTTTGAGAAATAAATGACATACATCTTTGTATAATTTTAACCCCTTACAGAACAATGGGTTGGTATATATACAGAGTTGATCCTTGAACAACTCAGGTTTCAGTTGCATGGGTCCACTTATATGAAGATTATTCTCAATTTACCCATCCAGTTCAAACCCTTATTGTTTAAGGGTCAGTTGATGGTTGGAAATCTAAATGTGACTTAAGTTGCATGGATTTTCAACTGCGAACACAGTCAGTGCCCCTAACCCCTACCTTGTTCAATGGTCAACTGTATTGTAGAATGATTACTGCAAAAGATTCAGCTCGTATCCATCTCAAAGTTCATTTCTTTTTAGCACTGAATAATATTCATTGTTTGAATATACCACCATTTATCTATTCACTGACTAAAGGACATCTTGGTTGCTTCCAAGTTTTGACTAGGAGCCAAATATCTAAGAGAATAATTGCTGAATCATATAATAAGAGTATGTGTAGTTTTGTAAGAAAGCACCAAAATGTCTTCCAAAATAATTGTACCATTCTATATTACCAACAGCAATGAACAAGAAAGTTCATGTTCCATGTTCTCACCTGTATTTGGTATTTTCAGTGTTTCATATTCTGGCCATTCTAATAAGTGTGCGGTCATGCAGTTTTTGTGTAGGTATAGTTTTCAAATCAGTTGAGTAAATATTTACAAGTATAATTGTTGAATTACATGGTAAGTCTATATTCAGCTTTACAACAGAGTGTCAAACTGCTTATCAAAGTGGCTGTACCATTTTGCATTTTTTGTTAGCAATTGATAAGAGTTCCCATCACTCTGTGTCTTTGCCAGCATTTGGTGTTATTGGTGCTTTCAATTTTAGCCATTGTAATATGTATATAACAGTATTTCATTCTGCTTTCATTTGCATTTCCTAATGACAAATGATGTATAGCAACTCTTCATATACATATTTTAAATCTATGTAACTTTTTTGAGGGGTCACAGGTCTATTGTCCATTGCTAAACTGGGTTTGTTTTCTTATTTTTAAGTGTTCCTTCTATATTCTAGATACAAGTATTTTATCAGATACTTTGTAAAATTATTCTTTCAATTTATGGCTCTTTTTATTCCCTTAACAGCCCTTCACAAAGACAATGATTTAAATGTTGATAAAGTATAATTTATATTATTTTTATTTCATGGATTGTACATTTGCTGTTCTATGTATAAATTCATTTGGAAACCCTACATCAGGTAGATTTTATTTCTCCTTTTTTTCCCCAGAAATTTTACAGTTTTGTATTTTACATTTATGATTGTGAGTTAATGCTTTCATGTTAGATGTGATACCTATCACGGTTCAATTTTTTTTTTTTGCATATAGATATCTAATTGTTCCAGCACCATTTTTTTACTGTTAAATTTATTGAGGTCACATTGGTTAGTGAAAATTACACAGGTTCCAGGTGTACAATTTCATAGTACATTGTCTATGTGTTGCATTATGTGTTCACCACTCAGAATCAGCTCTCTTTCAATCACCATGTATTTGGTTCCCCATCTCTCCTTCCCCAACACCTCCTCCCTTACCCTCAGGTAACCACTGAACTGTTGACTATGTCCATGAGTTTTTGTTTCCATCACTAGTTTTTAAAATGACTATCTTTTTTACATTAATCTTTTCACACTTTTATCAAGAATCAATATTTGTGCTGTCAAATTGTTTTCTGATAATTAGAATTAACAATATATAATATGTTTCTATCAGAGTTTTTACTCTCAAAGACTATAATCATATTTATATCTAACATTCCACAGTAAATATTAGCTACTATTCTCTCACTTTAAATTTTTGCTACATATGAAGCACCTGATTTAACTTCCAGCTCCACTAGTACTCAGAGCCATTTCTAATGTAGGAGCTTGGTAGTTACAGAATGAATGATGACAGTTACAGGGAAGCAGAATGATATGTTACCAAAAAATGTGGTTCAGAATTGTGGAAACCTAGGCTCAAACCCTGTGTCTTCATTGGATGTTTATATGAATTTGAGCAAGATGCTATTGTGTCTAAGATACATTATATTCATTAAAATAGAGCTAATGAAAGCTACTTTACAACCTTGTGATATAGACTGAATGAAATTTGCATATTTGACCTGCAACAATTGACATAGTTGTTCACACTCTTCTTTAAAAATTAATATTACTCTGAAAATTTTAAAGCATTATGAAGTTACAGATAATAGCACAATAAATATTCTTGTAGCCACTAGCTGTCTTAAGGAAGACATTACAAATATAATTGAAACCTCCTGTGCATCATCCATAATCCCTTTATAGATGCTCTTTGAAAATAAACAGTTCTGAAGGCTGTTAATCGTCTCCTTGTTTGTTCTTATAATTTATATTTAGTGCTTTGCCTGTTTTAAAAGGAAAAAAATGTTAACATAACTGGTCTCAGTTAACATATTTTTAAAATTTATTCATTTTGTCTAGTAATTTATCCTATGAATAATTTTTTATTATTTATTTATTTATTCTCTATTTGATAAGAATTTGGATTACTTCCAATTTTCCTTTTAGTATAGACAATATTTTTTACAAAAGGTTATAAAAATATTCTTTATTTTTTAAACACGCCCCATAGAGTTCCTCCAGAGTATACCAATAAGTAAAGTTGCTGGGTCATGGGACAGCACACTTTAACTGTACTATGTATTGCTAAACTACTATCCAAAGTGATTGTGCTAACATGCATTCTCAGTGACAATGTAAGAACAGTTTTATTTCTATATATTATCACCAGCATTTTTTACTGTCAAATTTATTGATCTTTATAAATGTTTTTAAAGTGGTTTTAATTGGCTTTTTTCCTGCTTCTAGTAAGGTTGTACATCCTTTTTATAGGTTTAACAACCTTCCAGGTTCTCATCTTTGTTCATGATATCTTTTGTTCTGAAGTTTTAGTTTAAGTGTAATTTAGTATAAATTGTATTTAGCTGTTTTTATGCTTCATACTTGGTATGTATATATGTGGGCAGTTTTATATTTTTATATTCTTTCTATTCTCCAAATTAGCATTTTACAATTTAAAAAATGCTTTTATAGTTTTATCTTTTATATTTATGTCTTTAGTAGACTTGGAAATTATTTTTTTATACCATGGGGTAAATGTCTAATATATTTTTTTTCATGTAAGTAGTGAATTGTCTCATATAATTTAAGGGATTCCCTATCCTTCCCTAATTTGGAGTGATATATGTTATAAATCAAGATTCCATATACACTTGATTTTTTTCTCTCTATTCTGATTTGTAATTTTTGTTTGGTTTGGTATAAACATTTTATTTATCAAAATACAGAATGCTAAATAATTTCCATTTAAAGATATGGTAACTAAGATGGGTTATCACAATTTGAATAGAAGTTGTTTTAAAGAGAGGTATCCCACTCAAGTGTGTGGAATTAGAAATGCTTTTGTAATGAGAATTTCATTATTGATAGTATTCTCATTTAAAGTCATTGTTGACTAATACTTTAGAGTTCTTACTGGAGACATATTAAAGGGAAACAAACAAAAATTCAAATGTGAAGAGAATGGAAAATTAATGCATCATAGCATGTAGTTAAAGTTTCTAATCTTTCACCTCCTAACCATCTACCTACCTATCTTGTACTGGGTTTGGACTCACAAACTAACATTTCCCAAGAATCAGAACTACAATTCAACTGATCTCTTCTATCATATATGGTGAGCAAAACTTAGTGAATCATTGACAACACTTTTACTCCTTGAATGAAAACCTACCTAAAAACCTCTTGAGCAGTTGTCCAGACAGTCCTTTTACAAACCAATTTATTTCTTACAGTACTGTGACAACTCTAAAGCCAATATGAGGAGGGTCCAAAAGAAAAAAATATAAATTAAGTAAAAAATAAGTGGGTAAAAGAAGATTATAGAGAAAATTTTAATAAAACTAAAGTAGAAAAGGAAAGCAATAATGAGCTAGGTACTGTTTTCTACATTTATTACAGGATTGAACTACACATTTAGATGCATAAACTTAGACTGAACTTGGCTATTACATATCAGCCAATTAAAGAGGATGAGCTATAAGATAATAATTGCATATAAAAATTATAACACATCAAAATTTATCAATTAAATATTTGTTTTTTCTGTATTTTTCTATGTCTAAAATAGTTTATAATTAAATGAAATATAAACAAATTTTGACATTAAAATAAATTGATTACATATAAAACAAATATCTAGAAATGAAGGTTAAAGAAAATGCCTATGAAATATCTATTGCAACACAAATAAGAGTTGTTTTGAAATGCCATATTGAGAAATCCAAGGAGCTGGTGAACATTTTAAAAATCTGTCTCAAGAGTTGTTTTGTGAATAACTTGGAAATATGTATTATATAATAATTAATACATTACTATTCTATAGCTATTTTACTTTCAACTCACTATATTATTTCATAACTAAGTTTTTTACTTTACCCAAAAATGAAATGAGAGAATTTCCATTTATAGCTTTGAATGGACTAACAGGAACCAGAACTACTCTTCTGTCATAAGCAACTAGAAACCAGAACCCATCCTCCCTGCAAAACAAAACAACATTCTTTAGCATTGAACTATAGTCATCTCAGGACCATGATCACCAAAAGAAGGAGAAATAATAAGGTAAGTGTTATAATTGCCTCAGCTTATGAACTAGAAGCTGTTCTTAGGCTGCAGTGAGCTGAAAGAAACTCCAAGAGATCTTAGAAATCTCAGTAAGTTGTGGAGACAGAGACTGGGGATTGGGGAAGAAGATATAGCAGCTAGAATTTATGGGACAGAGAGGAAGGAGTTGCATAGAATACGGACTTCAGAGATCTGCAGAGGCAGCTCCTGAAGTCTGACTGAGTGCTTATCTGTGGCATGTACTAGAGGATGTCACTCAGGTCTGGGAAGAAACACTGAAAATCAGTAATCCAAACAGATATGAAAAATTTTCATTCTCTCAAACAAGAATAGAAAAGTATCGTAATACCTGGGGCATTGGGTTGGATCCTCATAGTAATACAGCCTTGATAATGGAGTTAAATTAGCCTTACCCTGAAAACAAACCCAACCAACAAAGAAAAAAATGGATCAAATGGTTTCCAAGTAATTTAGCTACATTCACAAACTCCAATACTTTTAAAGGGAATACAACAAAATGAAGCAAGGAAGAAAGTAAAATTCATAAGATGCAGTTATGGCTCAGCAGGTTGAGTGTTTGCCTTGCAACTGTGAGGTCTGGAGATCAAATTCTAGTCCTGGCCCATGCAAACCCACATGCTGAACTGTGGCACAACTGGTAACCACTGGGATGGCAGTGAAGGTTCTCACCTCCCATATGGGAGACCCCAGTTTGGTTCACGCGCTGCATGGCACCACATCCACCTGTGTGGAATGAAACCATGTCACGATTAATAACGTACAACTATGGAGACTGCTCTGGGTTCTCTCTCTCTCTCTTTCTCTCTCTCTCTTTCTTCTCAAAACAATAAAATAAATCTTTAAAAAATGAAAGTAAAATTCACATTTTTATCATTCAATTATAAATTATAAGGCATACCAAAGGAGCAGAAAAATATGACCTATAGCCAGGACAAAAAATAACCAATAGAAAGATTTTCAGAAATGGCAGCTAAAAAAAAAGATATATATATATTTTTATTAATTGTTAAATTTATTGAGGAGACATTGGTTGGTAAAAATTACATATGTTCCAGGTATACATTCTGCATTACATCATCTATGTATTGCATTGTGTGCTCACCACCCAGAGTCAGTTTTCTTTCTATCACCATATATTTGATGCCCCCAACCCCCTCCCCACTTACCCTCAGGTAACCAACCATAAACTATCGACTACATTCATGAATTTTTGTTTCTTTGTTACTTTCAGTTTTATATTCCACACGTAAGTGAAATCATATGGTTCTTAATTTTTTCAGTCTGACTTATCTTGCTTAATATGATGATCTCTAGGTCCCGCGTCAAAAAGATATTATTAATTGATGGGTTTTTCTCTTTGTGAGAACTCTATCCAATGTGACTTTTTTTCTGTGCTTGCTAGTGGAATTCTTATACATTAGTTGTGGAAATAAAAAATAATATCACCAATTTGGAAAGCATTTTGGAAGTTTTTAATAAAGTCACACACACACTTACCATAAGATCCAGCAATTCCTAACTGGATTCTCTTAAGTATTTACCCAGGAGAAATTAAATTCTATATGAATGTTCATAATAGCCAAATCATTGACAGTACCCAAATGTTCATCAAAATGTAAATGAATAAACAAATTTTATATATCCATGTAATGGAATACTACGCACTTAATAATAAGTGATGAACTACTGAAGCACCCAATATGGGTAAATCTCAAAATCATTATGCTAAGTAAAAAATATATATATATAAACATTTATGAAACATTATTAGAAAAGACAAAACTTAAGCAAATCTGAGTTTGCCAAGGACTGGGGCTAAAGGGATGAAATTGACTACAAAGTGAATAAAGGAATATGTACATATGGATATATATTTTACCACATGCCTGTAATTGTATATTAAAATTTGTAAGTTTTATTATATGTAAACCCTATATCAGTGAACTGAGTGAAAATAAGTGAATTGGATCTGAGGGTAGAACAAGTTTCTGAGACTTGAGACAAGACTATTTGACCAAATTCTAAGTTCACTGTCCTTAAAAGAATTTGGTAGTAAAAATCAATAGCTAATAACTTCTTGTAATAAATAAAGCTTCTTGAATAAATGTCAAACATCAAAGTCTGTTCACATTCAAAGAAAACCTTGAAATAATGCCCAGTAAACTGACATGCAGTAAAACTGACAAAATGTAATAAACACCACATCAGTGTATTAGGAAAGCTAACATTTTTGCAAGATTTAAAGTAGGTTTAAAAAATTAAATATATAGCTTTGAATCCATTAACAGAATATTTGAGTTTTTGACCTCCTTTGATTTATATAGTATTGGACACTTATAATGAAAATAAAATGTCCTAGAACAAGAATTGCATAAAATCGGTGACACAACTCAGAGGTCTTCTCAGAGTTGTCACACTCCTTGTGGAAAAAAACAATCATTCTCATTTTAAAACATTTGGGTAGGCAGATTTTCCCCATTCTGGACAACAAAACTATTTGCTCAGAAGGTTTTTTTAAGAATTGTTTATTGCTTTTACACAGCAACTGATGCAGTTAGGAAAATATGTTACTTTCAACATCACCATTCTTTATGCTGATTACATCCTTGTTAACATGAAAAACTTGTGTCAGATATTCTACCCACAATCAAGTGGGTGGGCCTTCATTTGAGATTCATTCATTCATTCGTTTCTCCTTAATTAATTTGTTCAGAACATATTGAGCATTTCCTTTGTATCAGATATTCTGCTAGGTGCCAAGGACACAACATTGAAGATATTATAAAGAGCTCTTGACAACAGAATATTCAGTCTAGTTGAAGAGACAAACTATCAATTAAAGGCCACATAAAATTGTTATGATTAATTTTGTTTTGTATAAGTTGATTTGAAAGAAAACATTAGGTTCAGGGGAGCTTAGAGAACATAAAATTCAAACAAAAAATATATATAATGAAAAAATACTGAATAAAAATTTGGAAGGTAACAAAAGTCAATGCATTTAAGATACAAGGAAAAGTTGTAAATTAGTGGTTGAGTTTTGACAAAAATAATTACTTTTAAGAAAAAATGTCAAAGTGACAAAAGCTTTTCGTTAGCAAGTAAAGGCTATATATGAGGGCTGTCTGGAAGGTATCCAGCCATGTAATATGAAAAATAGAGTCATTTACGGCTGGATTTCTTCTGGACAGCCCTTGTATAGGTACATAACTATACATAAATAGGGAGAAAATAAGTATACAGAGATAGTGGCAATAGAAAGATAAAATAGTTTATTAAAACAATCCAAATATACTATTTGAATAGGTTCATGTTAAAAATAGGTATTATTTACCCATGTGTAACTAATTTTTATTTGAGAGACTAATTTGAAAGTTTTTGTATTTATTGAATCCCTAACTCTTAATTTCATAATAAGCAATGGGACTTGATTAGAATTAATTAGCATGCTCCTCCTTTCTTTTTTGCATATAATCATTTTCTTATTATTTCACATAAGTATTTCATTCTCTTTCAACCATAGTATTGACATTGTTTTCTCCCAGGGAGGAGAGAGTCACCTTCATCTGAAGGAACTAAGAGTACCTAAAAATATTTCACTGTGCATTTTGCTTATGTTTTTTTGAAAAACAAAACAAAGTTTATTATTATACAATTTTCTAATAAAAACACTTCTCCCCTTCCTCCTTTCTGGCTACTCTTTCATTCTCCTTCTTTCTATTCAGATACTTTTATGGAGCCCTTATCTGAGCTGAGCAGTGCTCAGGGGTGATATGTACAGTGGGCAGGTTATGCACTGTATCTTTCCAGGGAGCCCCATTTTCATTGTGGTACATTTGAGACTGTTGGTGCTTGGCATTTGAGATAATCCCCAGCAGTAGGTCCTCAAACTTCTTTTCTCCTCATGTTTCATTTTTATTATATGATATCTCTCAGTCCTTGTTTTCAAAACATCTTTCTCATAAGCTCCAAATATTTTATAATTAGCTATTTACATTTCTTCCCCTGGCCATCTTACAGACACCTCAAATTGTCAGTATGTTCCCAATTGAATGTCATTTCAATGCAATTCAAGAAATAGTTCCTCAACACTTAGAGAAAACAGTCTTCAAGGTACTATGGCACACCATAATGGCTAAAACAAGAGATTCTTGTCCTGGTGGAGCTCCCCAGCAAATGTGCTCCCTTTTATTATTTTCTATCTTATTTTTCAGCTATTTGTTGCAAAATTGGCTCAGATTCAGATTTCTATCTAAACCAGAATCAGACTTCTATCAGGTTATATACAATAGATGTAGGAGCCATACACAGAGAGAAAATCACTCCAAGGATGATGACAATTACTAGAATTCTTTGATAGTTACCAAGTGAGTGAGAAATTCTGAAAGATTTCCTTTGTGTATGGCTTATTTACTAATTTGAGATAAAACATACCTGAATTTTCTTACATAGAACCATGAGCACTAAAGTATTTGTGCTAAGATTTAATTTTTTCTTTGACTTTTCATCAAATGTTATTCTCTATAAGGGCAGCTAGAGTCCCAAGTGATCCTCTTAAAGGGCCCATTCAGGAACTTATTCACTGATGGACTCAGAGCTCTGAGCTCCAGTGCTGAGGCAATAGCTGGAAAGGCACTGAAGACATAAGGGGAGAAACTGAGTTGTTTGGCTTTAAGGTAAGGGCTGGAGAGGGGCAGCTTTCTTCCAAACAGAAGTGCTGGCAGAATCCAATGTTTCATTGTTGAGCCCGGTCCTTCCCAGCATGTAGACTCAGGTGGCCACCATAACTGAGTCTCCATTAACCTGGCTAAAACCACTTGTCTACCCTTCCCTGGTGATTCCCTGAGACCTTGCCCCACACAACTTGCCACCCACTAAAGCCAGTTCCATATAAACTACTTGTCTTAGCTTATGCTGAAGTTTTTCCTAAAATCTCTCAATGATTCTCAAAACCCAAACAAGCAACATCTGGCTTCAGCATGTTCTGTACCTCTTGCTGAAAAGCTCCAAGCCTGGATCTAATGGCAGTCAATATCGGTTGAGACTTGGCCTCTAGAGGAACATACAAGTCCAGCACAGGCAGCAGTCATCTGGAGACTGCTTTATGACTTGTGCCTGGTGGCCCCCAGCAAGGCACGAACTGTGGTTGAACTTAACCTGTAGCAGGTCCCCTCCCAGGAGGCTACAGGAACTGGCACACCAAAGGGCCAACTTTGGATGGAGCAGGATCATCACCTGGCTTCCTCCAAGGATGACACACCCAAAGGGTACCCTGAGCAGGCACCAGAGCTTTTCTAAAAGAGACCCCAGTCCATAGGGTCAGACTCTGCACAACAGCTCCTCTACTGTAGTCATGGCCAGTCCTCACAACCGATCAGCCTGAGGGTCAAACTCCCTCACTGATGTGCAAACCACCACCAAGGCTAAACTACAACAGGAGAACACACAACCCACACAAAGGACATACCTAGGGTACCTGGCTGGGGTGATGGGGAAGACAGTGCCACTGGGCCCCATAAGGCACCTATTATATAAGGCCATTCTGCTAAGACCAATGAGACATAGCAGTCCTACCTAATAAATAGAAATAAACAAAGGGAGGCAGCCAAAATGGAGAGACAAAAAAAAAAAGTCACAAATAAAAGAACAGAACAAAGAAGAGGTTGTACATATATACAATGAAATATTGCTCAACCATGAAAGGAAATGGGCTCTTGCCATCTGTGGTGGTATACATGGACCTGGAGGGTGTTGTGCTGAGTGGAGTATGCCAGACAAAGAAAAACAGATTCAATGTGATTTCACTTACCGTATATGTGAAATGTAGAGAGTACAATAAACAAACACAGAAACAAATTCATAGATACAGAGAACATTTGGTGGTTGGCAGATGGGAAGGAAGTAGGGAGTGATGAAAGGGAGGGAAGTAAGAAATACGAGTTTATTGTTACAAAGCAGTCATGGGGATAGAGAGTGCAGCAGAAGAAATATAGTCAATAATATTGTAATAACTATGTATGGTGTTAAAAGAGTACCAGTTTTACTGGGGTGATAGATGAGAGAGAGTTGGGAGAAGAATAAAAAATATGAAGAAATACAGAAGTACAAATTTGTAGTTACAAAACAATCATGTAGCTATAGAGTAAAGAATAGGGAATATAGTCAATAATATGATAATTATGTATAGTGCCAGGTGGGTACTGAACTAGTCAAGGGGATCACTTCTTTTCTTAAGTTTATTTTATTATTAAATTTGTTGGAATGACACTGGTTAGTAAAATTATCTAGGTTTCAAGTGTACAATTCCATAATACATCATCTATATGTTGCATTGTGTGATCACCACCCAGAGTCAGTTCTCCTTCCATCACCACATATTATATAAGCGTCTAACCACTGTACTGTATACCTGAAATTGATATAAAATGATATTAAATGTCAACTGTAATTGAAAAATTAAAAATGAAAGAAAAGGGGAAGGGGAATAAGAGGGTCATGTTTTCAGGTAGAAAACAAGTCATGGAGATTTGATGTTCAGCATAGGGAATAGTCAGTAACATCGTGATAGCGTGGTACATTGTTGATGGTTGCTGCAGTTATCACAGTGATCATTTCCTTAGGTATGTAAATGTAGAATGCTATGGTGTACACCTGAAATTAGTATAATATTGTATGATAGCCAAATTTGAATAACAATCTTTTAAAAATGTTATTCTGTGTATTAATCATGCTATTTCATTTAGAGAATAGAACTAAATGTTTCTAACATATGGGGAAGCTGGGATGGCCCAGCAGGTTAAGCACTTGCTTTGTAGCCCTGGAGCCCAAGAATAAAATCCTGGCCCTGGCCCATGTGGACCCATATGCTGAACTGGGGTGTGCCCCGAGTTCAGTTCAGTTCTTGCCAGGGACTATGTGGGAGGCTCCCAGCTCAGTTCCTGCCCTTTGCAGCCCTGTGCCCACCTGTGGAGTGAAACTATATGGAAAACTAACGCTGTCAACTATGGAGACTGCTCTGGGCCCTCCCCCTTCTCTCTGTCTCTCAATCTGTCCAAAAACAGTAAAAATAAATCTTAAAAAAAAAAGAACTAAATGTTTCTAACATATGCTGAACAATCTACATAATTAGGATTATAAGATATGCTAAATTGTCATAAACAGTAACTAACAATGAAATTGGTAACGTACACAGCTGACGGTAGCATTTTTAAGTGTCACTTGGAAAGGTGACACTGGGGTTTTCTAAAAAGGGAACTGCTCAGAGCCTATACTTGAGACATTGAATAATTTTATTTTTATATTTTTATTTGCCCTCCCTGCCCATGTCCAGAGAAGAAATGTGAACTTTAAAATCTTGGCCTTATCACTTCTTGAAAACAGTGTAATTAATTGGTAAGTTACTTAACCTTTCTGAACTTGGTGTATAAACTGGAGATGCTGATTGGTGTGAGGATTATATTAAGTAGTATATAATATTATACATAATCAGGAGAATATCTTCAACTTAGTAAGTATTGAATGGGGGTTCTGTGTTCATTTTCTAGGGTTGGCATAAAAAAATGACCTCAAATCGGGTAGCCTAAAACAACCAGAAATGTATTGTCTCATAGTTCTGGAGGCTAGATGTCTGAAAGTGTCCTCAGGACCAGGCTCCCTTTGAAGACTTTAAGGCAGAATCCTACCTTGTCTCTTTCTAGCTTCTGGTCATTCCCCACAATCTCAGCATTCCTTGGCTGTAGTTCTAGCACTCCAAGCTCTGCCTCCATTGTCTTCACATGGCTGTCTTACCTTTGCGTGTGCCTGAGTGTCTCTAACTTTTTTTCTTCTTATAAGAACCCAACCATCAGATTTACAGCCCACCTTAATTCAGTAAGGCCTCATCTAAACTTGATTACAGGTGCAAAGACCCTATTTTCAAATAAGATCATATAGACAGGTACCAAGAATTAGGATTTTAATATATCTTTTCTGGGGGTGCTGTTCAGCCAATGATAGGGTTTTATTATAACATGAATAACTTACTGAATCTAGTTTTCTCTTTCCAAAAGTGAAGTTACTAACATCCACTTCACAGTGATTGTGAAACTTTAATGAGATATTTCATGTGAACAAGTCTGACATGGGCCTAACACATCCAACACAGACAGTCAATCTGAATTTTTCTTTTTCAGTTTAATCATAACCAGCCATTCCACATTTTATTTCTGATACATCATTTTAAAATAAAAGAGACAGCTCTTCCACAACTGAAAAAGTGTAGAATTTTACCCAGTTTAGAAATTTGTGTGTATGTGGAACATCTGGGTAAACACAGCCCTATCACTTACATTTGTAGATTGGACTTGGTTGATTCGATGACTAATGTGGACACTAAGCCCTTCCTCTTAGCTCATGGGGCCTGTTTGTGCTTTCCTTTAGGGAGAAAAAAGGGGAATTGGAAGAAATAGTCATACTACTCTTTGCTTGAGTGACCTACATAAGTGGCTTCCTTGGAAAGATGTGGTTTTGCCTATACACAGACAGAAAAATAAGTTGTTTTTTTTTCTGGGCTGGGCCAAGAGATAGATTCATAGATTTGGAGAGCAGGACAGGAGTGTTAGCCACTGTTGTGACATAGAAGCATCTAAATTTCTAAAGAATGGGATACTGGGATAGCTCACCTGGTTGAGCACTTGCCTTGCAACTGCGTGGTCTGGGGATCGAGTCCTGACCTTGGCCCATCCATCCCATATGCTGAACTGGGGTGCAACTGGTAACTGCTGAGATAGGTGGCAAAGTTTCTTGCCTAAAATGCGGGAGACCCCAAGTTCACTTTCTGCCCTGTGTGGCCCCACATCCATCTGTGTGGACTGAAACCATGTCAAAACTAATAAAGTATTAATACGACTATGGAGACTGCTCTGCCCCACTCCTTCTCTCTCTCTCTCTCTCTCTCTCTCTCTCTCTCTCTCTCTCCTTCTCTCTCTCTCTCCTTTCTCACACTCACCTTCTCTCAAACCATAGAACAAATCTTTAAATTTCTAAAGAATCATGAGCCTTGCCCCCAGGCAAAGAATGACAACAGAAAAGGTAAAATAGAGAGAATCCTAGAACAAGAATGCCTTTGCCTTGTTTCTGGGTACAACCCAAAAGGTCATTGTCCTTGCAAAGATGTCCAACACCTAGAATGGTGCACAATTGTGGGACAAGCAAGACCCTAAAGGGAGCCTCAGGATGCCTGGGAGGCATGAAGAAAGGAAGTAAAAAAGACAGCAAGTGCCCTTAAATTTCAGGTAGAGAGGAAGAGCTCCGTGAACTTGAACATCCCACACCAGGTGTGTGTGTATGTGTATGTGTGTGTGTGTGTGTGTGTGTGTGTGTGCATGCACACACACACACACACACATATTCCCCAGAATCTCAAGGTGGGAAGAAGACAACTTTTAATTAGAGTGATTCAGACTTCAACTCACTGTTTAAATCCAGAATTCATAAAATGTTGAACCTAAATAAGTCAAGAAATCTCTACTGAGTTTACTAGGTAATAAACTGCATAATATCTTCTAATTATCAATAAGAAGGGGAGATCGAGAAAGAATTTGTATTTGATTAACAAAAAAAGGTGAAAACCACATTTTTGAACATTGAATTTTGTTTGTAAAATTGTAATCAGTCATGCACAAATAAAAGTGACTCCCTTCATTTGACTTGGAGCATTGAATATTTTTCTTGTTGTTACTCTCTGCACGTCTAACTTCTTTTTAAAGAAACCAATTTCCTCTGCTGCTTTAGCATATAAGTCAAACATAGATATATTGAAATAATATTCATAGTCCCTGGCTCTACTTCATCTCAAAGTGACAGCAGAAACTAGTGTTCTTCACTCTAAATATTAGAATCCCCTAAAGAATCTGATTGTCCCACTGGAAATTGTGCCCACTCTTGATTAAATCACTTACTATAAGGATTCTGGAATTGAGATCATGTAATACTAATTTGGTTTTATACTCATAGAAGAGAGGAGAGGAGAGGAGAAGAATAGGCTGAGCACAAGTTAAAATGTTTTCTTTTTTGAAGAGTTACATATTTGCAGCAGTTGAATAAAATTACTACACTTATAGACAGTTTGACATTATTTCCTACAGTCAGCAGGCAAGTAGAAATTCATTTGGAAATGTATAAAATTCTAATTTCTCCAACTTAGCAATAGATTCTGAAATCACCACAACAAAGCAGTCATTAAGCATTAGTTTTCTTGAACTATGTTTCATGCCTACAAACATTTATTGATCAACATTTAAGCATAGTATGTGCTCGGTGTTGAATGTTGGCGTTAAAGACATGTCCCATGCCCTTAATTCTAGTGAGTACAATTTCAACAAGAAGACAGTTGTAATGTACGGTAATAATCACTATGATAGATATAAGCACAGGGTTCTCTGACAGTAAAAAGAAATGTACTCAAATTAACAAAACATATTGAGGCGAGGGCATATTTTCATTTGAAAAAGGATAAATATAAATGTCAAAAATGTGTTAGCATTCTTTGTGATTTACTAAATCATCTCAAATCTGGACAAATAGAGCATTTAGTGACCTTGCCAGGAACATAAAAATTATGTAGGAGTAGACTTATAACATGTGAGTTTAAGAAGCAGGAATTTAAGAAAGACTTATGAGGATCATCCTACTACTTCCAAGTCAATCAACTTGAGGTTTTCTCAAATAGGAAGCCAGTAACAATAGTCTCTTCATTAGCTGCACTCCGAGGTCTGTTCTGGTAAAAGACTAAATATTTAAACACTGAATCTAAACACTCAATGTTCTCTTTGTGTAGCCAGTTACACATTCTAGGAAAAGCATAGCAATAAACAAGAAACAAGTGATTCAGATATTTCCACAAAATGGAAATTCTGATTTAAAAATAAAAACAGGCTTTAACAATATACTTAACTAGGTGGAGATGACTTAAGAAAGGACAACTCAAATTCAATGCCTGACATTATATACCAGTTGGAAAAAAAAACACAGACATTTGGAAATAGAAGCTTTTCCTTACTGCTGAGTAACAGAAATGGTTGATTGTTCACTGCTTCAAAAGGAAGAAAACATAGTAAACTATGGAAGCTATGATAACATAATTTTTATTTTATTTATTTTATTTTTTTAAGATTTTATTGATTTTTGACAGAAACAGAGACAGAGAGAAGGGGGAGGGGCCAGAGCAGTCTCCATAGTTGACATTAGTTTTCCATATAGTTTCACTCCACAGGTGGGCTCGGGGCTGCGCAGGGCAGGAACTGGGCCAGGAGCCTCCCACATAGGCCCCGGCAAGAACTGAATTGGGGTCACATCACAGCTCAGCGTGTGGGTCCGCATGGGCCGGGGCTGGGATTTGGTCCTTGGTCCCCAGGGCTTCAAAGCAAGTGCTTAACCCGCTGAACCATCCCAGCTTCCCCAATAACATAATTTTTAAATGCATGCTTTTTTATTTAAAGTGGTGATAGTCAAATGAAGTAATTAGTAATATTTACACACACACAAATATCTTGTTCTAATCTATGATTTCTTAGTGGCAGAGACAGCACTATGTGTTCATGAAATTCCACTTCATTTTCCTTTTTCTGGACACACAGGAAGACTATGTTTCTGAGCTGCCTTGTCTCAGTTCTGGTCAATAAGATGTGAGTACGAAGAGGGCTGATAAATTTTGCCTCCACCATAATATATTTTGTTGCATTAGACATATCTGAATATACTTAGTTCTGTGTAGTCACATAGTATCTTCCCTTCATCATTCTTGACCTCACACACATAGATGCTTATATTTTTCACCCAGTGCACATTGAAATGGAAGAGTGTTAGGACGTTCAGTTGAAGAAGTGTGCTATTGTTGAATTCTTAACAGTGAAAAACTTTCCTCTAGTTGAAATTCACAGATGAATGCAAGCCATTGTAAGGTGACCAGATTTTAACATTGGTAAAGTGGGACATCATTAACGGGGGGTGGGGTGGTTCTTGATTAAAAATTTGATCTATCTTCCGCCGTTCCCTAGCTTGTCGTGCATTCTTTCCCAAAATCGGGACTTTTTTAAAACGCCACGGGATGCAGGACAAATTGTTAAAAATCGGGAGTGTCCCGCCAAAAGTGGACATCTGGTCACCCTATGGTGATCGGTGTGTTGATGCTCATGAATACAGTAAGATGCTGGGTAAGGCTGGTCAAAGATGAAGAAGTGGGGCAAGCAAATTTGAGTAAGAAACCATAAAGAGGAAGACCTATGATTGCAAGTGATCAGCTTCATCAAGATGGCATTGAAGAATTGATCAGCGGAAATCATCACATCAAGAAAAAAGAAATTGCTGATAAATTAGGAATCCTAAGGAGAGAGTGGGATAAGTTATTAGTGTTCTTAGATTCTAGGTTTGTGCCAGGTGAGTACTGTACATACTGTCAGATGAAATGAAAGCTAAAAGAGTTTGCATTTCTTAGGAACTCCTGGAACATTTTGAAAAAGAAAGTGAGGGAAAGCTGGGATGGCTTAGCAGGTTAAACGCTCGCTTTGCAGCCCCAGGGACCACGGATTGAATCCTGGCCCTGGCCCATGTGAACTCATATGCTGGACTGGCATGTGCTTCCCATGTGGGAGGCCCCCAGTTTGGTTCTCAGGCCCCGGTTTGGCCCCTAGCTCGAGGTAGCATACCTCTTACACGGGAGGTCCCCAGCCCAGTTCCTACCTTGCACGGCTCCTGCCGCCCACCTGTGTGAAATGAGTCCATGTAGGAAACTAATGATTTACAACTAAGGGGACTACTCTGGGTCCTTCCCTTTCTCTCTGTCTCTCTCTACCTGTCAAGAACAATAAAATAAATCTTTAAAAAAAGTGAGAAAGAAGGTTAGGACTTCTTAAAGAAGACGATTAAAAATGAGGAAATTTGGGTCCATCATTTAGACCCCAAGAACAAAAAGCAGTCCCTGAAGTACTGCCATAAAGAATCAACTAAAGCAAAAAAATTCAAACCTCAGGCCTTGGCTGGGAAGGTCATGTTGATTATTTTTTGGTCTGAACACTTCTATTTCAATGTGTACTAGGTGAAAAATGTAAAGGCTCACAAAAAGGTTAAATACTCATCTTTTTTTCAGGAAGTAGGTGAAAAAGCCAAGATCCAAGTTAAGCCTGTCTTAACACTGAACTCTTTCCACCACATCACTGTCTTTCCAGGGAAGGCCTCTCATGTCTTGTTGAGTGATGTGTGAAGTTCCACTATTACAGACTTATTCCTATAGCTTACCTCTTTTTCTTTTTTCTCTGTTAAATGCAGATGTCTTTGCAATAACCAGTCATTGCTTTCTTGGACACAGAGAAAAAGATGTATTTATATTTGGAAAAATTACACCTTCATTTTATACCATAATTTGTGTTTTCTGGAACATTCTCAGAATCTATAAGCCATCTTTTTTTTCCATGAAAACCTTTGAGCTTGTCTTATAATTTGAAGAAGAAAAAGCTTTTTTATAATGTCTAGTGGGAGAAAGAGTATAGGACTCCTTCAGTAAAAATTGCAGCTGACTAGACAACTATAGGGGAAGGGTTCTCCTAAAAAAAAGTCCACTGGGTCATGTTTCTTGATTTTATAGTACTTTATTCTAATGTCTTTATCTGCCCTTTCTAAAAGACAATTTTAGGTGTGAGATTGTCTAAGACACTTATTTAAGACTCTGGTATGTTTCTAAATAGAAGTGGTAAAAATAGTTGGAATTCATGATGTTGTAAAATTAAATCCAATTTTAGAATAATTAGTCCAAAATTTAGCTGGATAGATCAGAGTATTTTAAGATGCAGCCAAAACCATCTTCTGTTTCTAATTTTAAACTCAAAAATTAAATGTGATGCCTTGATTCATATTTCTTCAATTACATAAACACACATTTCTCATATAAAAACTGTTCATGTGATAAAATGTAAAAATAAATGAAAAAGGGAGGAAAAAGGAATTAAATGCAAGAAAAAGAAAACGCCACAAATAGGTGGTTACCACATGGTACATATTCTAGAAATTGTTTTTGCATGCTTGGAAATGGTTATCTCATATGAATCATTTATTTTTCTAAAAACATTTGGCATAGTTAAGAAGAAATAAGTGAAGTTTGTATGAGTTATACATGTTTGTAGAGGAAAATTAACAGGGTTGCTTATGAAAACAGATCATTTAAATTTAAAACATTTTGAAAACTCCAAGACAGAATCATATTTATATTTTTTGTACTGTTAATATTTTATATGCATTCCAGTTAATATTGTTCTAATTTCTTAAGAGAATAATAAATAAATAAAATATAATGGCTACATGTATGTGTATGTGTGTATGTATGTGTATATATATACACACACACACACACACACACACACACACATATATATATATGCAATGGTAAACAATTTGTCAGTTAGGGTTTATATTTCCAAAAATTTAATGTTGATGATAATGGGTAGCTATTTCCAGATACTAAACAGTTAAAACAAATAATTACTTTGGAACTACGTTCTGCAGCAAACAGAAATATATAACCATTCAAATTCATTAATGAGTTCTTAACTGACTTAATTAAAAGCAAAATTTGATTAATAGAAACCAAGGGGAAGAATAAGAAAAATATAGACTATTAAAATTTCTTTATACTTGCTAGGCAAGTTGCTCACATCATTACCACCTTCCCTCTGACCATCTTGCACACAAAAGAATTCCTTAATATTCTGCTGAAAAATGCATTTTGAATAAAAAACTTTGAAATTAACAAAATCATGTCTGTTTCTTGCATGGTCTTGAGGGCTTAAAGATTCTAGGACTTCTAAATTTTCTTCTAGATTAATTTTATGATCTCTGGATCGTTTTTCAATACAGGCATTAGGGAAAGTATGTTAAAGTATTTTTTGCAGAAATCAATTAGCAAATAAGTTTATTTCAGTAATATGTTATTTTTAGTCCTTACTTTATTTAATCATAATATATAATGATTAGATGATACACAGCACCAAAACAGAATTTGTTAAGAGCCTGGAACAAGATACATAGTTTTCTTTTCATATTTTTTTACTGTGGATAAAAACACCAATTCATGAGAAGTGTGGTTTGAATTTACCGTTTAGTTACTGTAAGAGTACGAGATAGCACGATAATAGCCTTTGAGGATCTGGATTTTCTATCTTAACTGAATTGTTTCTCAAGTCACCAGGTTCTTCCTGAGAAACTAGATTTGTCTATGTTTACAACCCTTGACCCATCATTATTCTAATGTTCTCAGTTCCTTTTAAGGCTGGCCCCTCCATCCTAATTTGTGGGAATTTAATAACTCTCTTTATCCTCTGGGGCTCCTGAGCTGCCATAAGGAATTTCAGCTAAACTTGTTTCCTTATGGGAACACGAGTTTAACACATTCTAATCTGTATTTTATATTACATGCATGTCCACCTTTTAGCCATGAATTTAATTTCTGTAACAGGATAACAATATTTCATATACTTAGTTTGTCCTGTCTTCTCCCATAAGATAATAATCCCATCTCCCTTTCATGACTCCATAATTTTTTTTTGGCACTTCCTTACTTTCAGGCACTACATAGTGATTCAGAATCCTCATATATACCAGGTAGTCCCTGCCCAGCTCTAGACTCAATTATTTCTTTACGGAGCTTTGTTTTCTTTTATTGGGAATGATATTTATAAATCAAAATCTGAATGCTCAGTGTGTTTATTGCTACTGTAGTATCACCACTCTAGGCTTTTCAGAGGGCAGAGCAAGGAAATACAGGTATATAAACCAACCCATGTGTACATATATACCCAAAATTATTTTCTATTTATCTTTATGCATATAAATTAAGCTAAATAGCATTCACATTAGTGTATCTACTCTAATTCCATACCACAGGTTCAATCAAACCTCCCCCTTCACCTTGCTTATCTGTTTTAATACTTCCCTCTCCCCAGTGAGAGACCTAGTTCCTACCATTTGCTATTCAGGTATTTGTTCAACCCTAGCACACATGTAAAGCAGGCTCAGAACTGTTAACACAAACCCCAGTGAGAAACAACGTTTCCAATTAGAGTGAACTGTTCACATCCATTTCTTTTCATCTTTGTCCTTACAGATTCCAATCAAAAACCTTTATTTGAAGTTAACTGTCAGCTCCTTCTTTCTCCACCTCCTTCAGTGAGATTGTGTCATACATTTTAATATGATTAAATTCATGTCTGAGCTTTATCCTGAAATCCCCAACATTTAGCTTAAATCTTTTAATTCCATACAATAAAATTCATTTGGGGGATGTATAGCTTCAGATTTGACAAATGCATGAAGGCATGCCCCACCACTCAGTACCATACAGAACGTTTTCATCACCACCTCTCTGAAAGCCAGCTGCTACTGAGACATCAAGTCATGGACTAGCTAGTGTATGCATAGGTGTAGACTTCTGTGATTTGTATGGATCTTCTGAGAAGAGACATGAGACATAATTAAATATGCCAAGAGTTTAGTTGAGGAAAGGCTTATATCAAAGAAAATAGGGTTGAAGCTGGAAAATGCTGAGAAAAATAGGACACCAAGATAAGGAGACCAAATTGACCCCAAGTGGACGAGAAGGTCGAGAAGATTGAGTGGAGACATCTGAGATTGTGATGCAGTGTAAAGAAAGCTTGGCTAAGGCATTAGAATTTTTTGCGCCCAAGTTGGTCTACAAAGGATTCCCTTGTTTCCCAGGAATAGATCCGCTCCAGTCCTCTGCAGCTCTTGGTCACTGGTAGGAAGGGATGTACAGGCTCTGATCATTTCTGTCTGCATTTTCCCCTCGCCCTTCTCTTCTCAAGCTTAGGTTTTTTTTCTGTCTGGGGAGGACACATGTAATTGACCAGATACACTCTCACAAACAAGAAAATGCCCTGGAGAAAAGCACATTCATATATTTATACATATATGTATATGTATTACATATATACATACATACATATGTTAACTTTACATATTCATTAAAGTTCAGTTAAAAATAATGAAATGAATGTAAAAGAAAAGTTAGGTGGCAGGAAAAACTTTATTAACAATGGCATAAACTTATATTTAATTTGATAAGAATATTTTGGGTTTCTTTGAATGTTGCATCAATCTTTCATTAAAAAAATAATGTGCCACTTTTCAGTGTTTCCCTATCTGCTGATTCAAAAATACTGTCTATTTCTTTCTTTTCTTTTTTTATTGTTTTTGACAGAGAGAGAGAGAGATACAGAGACAGAGAGAGAACTGAACTGGGGGAACTCCCCAGTTCAGCACATGGGTCCGTGTGGGCCGGGGCCGGGATTCGATCCTCGGTCCCTTGAGCTGCAAAGTGAGTGCTTAACCCACTGAGCCATCCCGTCTTCCCCTGTCTATTTATTTCTAAATCAGAGATGTCCAATTTTTTGGTTTCTCTGGGCCATATTGGAATAAGAAGAATTGTCTTAGGCCACACACAAATACATTTACACTAATGATAGCCAATGAGCTAAAAAAATAGCAAAAAAAATCTTATAATGTTTCCAAAAAGTTTACAAATTTATGTTGAGCTGCATTCAAAGCTGTCCTGGGCCTCATGTGGCCCATAGGCTGCAGGTTTAAACAAGCTTGTTCTGAATGTTAACCTGTATGACTCTATTAGTATTTCCTAAATAAATAAATTTGTACCTGTTTTAAGAAGGAGTTTATTCTAGTATCATTAGGATAGACTTGAAAGGTACAAATAAAGAGGAAACTTTTTTTTTTAATATAAAAATTCTGTATAAGTACTATGTCCTCGAGTCCCTTGCTTTCAAATGTATGGTAGTTGTTATGGTTACCAATCAGAAAACCCAGGCAGTACCTAAGAAAGGTAAAGAAAATAGCTCCTGATTACTTGTTCAGGAAACTGACAAATTTATTTGCCCCAATGCAAAGGAAACTAAAAGCAAAAGGTTGGAAACAAGCGAGAAAAAGAAAATAACTAAGTACTAACTATTATAGCTGTCTAGTTTTTGTTTGTTTGTTTTTCTTTTCCTCGGAGGAAGAGGCAGGGTTATTGGGATACAGAATGCTCAAGTTGAAACTATGTTGCAAATAAAAGTGTTCAGAGAAGAATGGCAAGAAAACAAGGTGGTGGGGAATAAAAACAAAAAAAAAAAAAGAAGAAGAAGGAGAAGGCAGGGACCAGTTTTCATCTGAACGTTATTTTAAATATAAATTGGCTTCACTGGGTAAATAAAAATTTCTAGAGATTAATGAAGAACATCTTGCTGTGAGATTTAATATCTGCAGGAAAATAAAGATAAATTTATAATGACCTAAATATATAACACTAACTTAAGTTTTCTGATTTTGTCACTGAAGAGCTGAGGGTTTCATACATTTTATACAAAGTATTTAAAAATAAGTTGTCCAATTAGTAGCTTTCTTTTTATTGTTCCACTTCCACCTGGACACAATAGCATTTTCTGGCCATGTACTCACATTCCTTCACTCCCACATTTCTGGAATGAATACAACACATCGGTTTAAGCCTCATCAACTGTAAATCTTTCACCCTTAAAAAATAAAGTAGGGGCATAACTCCTAGTTTCTCATCATAAATCCAAAACTTCATTATTTCTGGCAGTCACAAACATCAATTTTAATTGCTATGCCAGGAGCAAAAGTTTCCAGTAATATGGATAATGTAACTAAAATTTACTGTTCCTCTTAGTTCTTTTAATTTTGTTTTTAAATGTTTCTAAAAGACTGGATAGAACTAATGATCCATATGTTAATGACATTTCCATATTTGCATCATTCTATCTACCACAAAGTAGATGACAAATAAAATATATAATAGACATCTGTTGTACAGAAACATTATAAATATTAGAGAAATGTATTATAAATATACATAAAATTAAACTTTATTAATTAAATCTCTAGTTCTTGAGTTAATGTGAACTTTGAGAGAAAGAACAAGTTTTAAATATAATAATAACATATAATAAGCATACTGAGAACATAGAGTACTAATCAATTTCCTTTTGTTTCTTTAAATTTCAACTTATTTTATATTTGCTTTCTGTCAACTACAATTCTTTTCCAACTTAAATATTTTAATAGCTAGAAAAATCAGTTTTAATTCAATGTCATTGAAGTAAGTATAAACACTTGAACATAAATACAAAAACCTACTCTAGATGATCAAATGAGGGTTTCATATTCAGAAATAACAGAGAGTTCAAGTGATGGGTAGATTTGCATTTTCCACGGATACTTTCTCTTCAATGAGAAGTTCAATTTTTAGGGTTGTAGTATTGTTTCACTGTCACAAGGCAGATTTTTGTATGTAAATATACATTATTCTAGGATTTCTGTTGTTTTAGTCAAGAGCTGACCAAATGAAAGAAGAGGAATGTAATCAGAATAAATTCATGGATCAGTGAAGGTGGAGGGATTGTAACATCTGTCACCACATAGATGGCAAAGGATGGTTTGGTTGATAAAACTTAGTAGGCAAATTATCCTTCCTCCCTTCTATCCACACATGTGTCCTTCCAAAATCTGAGCAGTTAAAGGTTATTTTATTTCTCTTTTAAAAAAATGAAATTTTGGTCAGGGGAATAACTGTAACTGGTGCACTCTACCATAACCTCTATGAGAACTGCCCTCTGACTGCAATTTGTTATAAGCATAATTTGATTATATTACTAGCCCTTAATTATTTTAGAAGGTATGGGGTTCGTTAACTCTAAATTGAAGTTTTAGTCTGAATTTGAAATTTGAAATGGTATTTGCTTAAGATCTTTTTGTTTTCAAATAATTGTCTTATTTAAAATAATTTTTCTAAAACACTTACTAGTTGTCATTTATATTGCTTCATGACAAGAAGGCTTATAAATAGATATAAACCAAACAGGTAAACAGATTAATTGAAACTTGAGTGGAGATATCTATTTGCCAACCACATTATACTTTCTCTCTTTGCTTAGTAACAGAATACTGATTTTTAGCAGGTCATACTTCTTAAAATAAAAATATACATTTTTCAGTATTCCATGTAGGTACATATGTCTTATAACTAGATTACAACAGCCAATTGAATGTATCATACTGAAATAAATATTAAAAATGGGGGAAGCCGGGATGGCTCAGTGGGTTAAATGCTCACTTTGCAGCCCCGGGGACCAAGGATCAAATCCCGGCCCAGGCTTGTGTGGACCCATATGCTGAACTGGGGAGTGCCCCCAATTTGGTTCTCACTGGGGTGAGACCCTGGCCCAGTTCCTGCCCTGTGCAGTCCCATGCCCACCTGTGGAGTGAAACTATGTGGAACCAATGATTTGCAACTGTGGAGACTGTTCTGGGCCCTCCCCCCTTCTCTCTGTCTCTGTCTCTGTATCTCTCTCTCTCTTTCTCTGTCAAAAACAATAAAAATAAATCTTAAAAAAAAAAAAAATGATGGGTTACAGTTTGGCTGGAGATGTTATAGTGCCTGTCTAGTTTTCTCCTCACTCTACAGAGTGATAGTCACATGGCAAATACTCAATAAGAAAATGTAAAATTAAAGCTTTGGGTTGTAAAAATGTATAGGACACCATTCTTTTCCTCAACTAAAGAACTTGCCACACCACCATATGACAACAGTTATATTCAGTTGGACTAAATTGGGTAAGAACCCAGGTTGTTTCAGGTTTTTATTACTGAGAAATATATCATGAGACTCATGGACAGACTGTTTTCACAACTTTGCTAAGTAAACAACTCTGTCCTTTTAATAACTGTTACATGGCGGGGAAGCCGGGATGGCTCAGTGGGTTAAGCACTCGCTTTGAAGCCCTGAGGACCGAGGAGCGAATCCCGGCTCCAGCCCAGGTGGACCCACATGCTGAACTGGGGTGTGCCCCCAGTTCAGTTCTAAAAAAAAAAAAATATATATATATATATATATCAGAGACAGAAGTGACCCAAAATAATTGTTATATGGCATACATGTTTTTATACCTTTAAACTGAGAAATAATGCTAAAAATAATGTTTTCATATTGCTAAACTGTAATTCACATCCCATAGAACACTGTTCAAGAAAATTAGAAAAGTTTTAAAAAGAAATTACAATTCAGAGTGAAACTATGCCATAGTAGTAGCAAAAATTATATCGGTACTGAGCAAAGGAGTACTTTCTCAGTCTTCTTTGCTTTTCTGTATTTTTATATTTTTATATGATCATGTAAGAATATTAGAATAGAAAACTTATATCCCAATAAATTTAACAATTAATTTAAAAAGACTTACAACAAATTGCTTAAAATGTGACAATTCCAAAATAAATGAAAATAATCCATTAGTACAGAAATTCAAAAAAATTAAAACCTTACTTTAAGTCAAGGATTTTAGAAATTAAGAGTAGGATAAAAGCACGTATTTCCCTAAAATTATTTAATTATTGTTTAAATATTTATTTCAACAGCTAAAACATTTTATTTGTATATTAAGAAGAAATCTTAACTATAAGGTAGTTATAAGGCTAACACATTAAAACAGTACAAATTAAAAAATATTTCTCTGGATGTCATGCACTGGAAGGCATCCTTTCAACAGAACTGGCTATCATTTTATTGTCTGGGAGTAAAACAATTATCATCAAACAGTTTATTGATACAAGATATAGTATTTTCTGAATCAATTTGGTAAAACTTCTGGTAGTTGGCTGTAATGTTCTTATTGTGACAAACATTTAATTATGTGTAAAATTATTGTAATTAATTAAAAATAATTCTATATAATAATAAAATAGATGCCTAAAACACATACTATGCAGTGAATATTCTATTTGGTAGATGTATTAAAGTCTAGAAAACTGATTAAATTGCCTATTTTAAAATAGATTGACTTCTTTATCTTATTTGACCTTTTTGTGGTATTAAATACTGTTAAAAAAGATTTTGTGGGGAAGCCGGGATGGCTCAGTGGGTTAGGCGCTCACTTTGCAGCGCCGGGGACCGAGGATCGAATCCCGGCCCCGGCCCGTGCGGAACCATATGCTGAACTGGGAGCTCCCCTAGTTCAGTTCTCTCTCTGTCTCTGTATATCTCTCTCTCCCTCCTCTGTCAAAATAAATAAATAAATAAATAAAATATATATTAAAAAAAAAAAAGATTTTGTTGAGTTTTAGTTGGCATTTTTAATCTGCATTAATTTCTAAGTTATAAACTTATGCATATTAAAAATAGCAAATTTAAAAATATATACAAAATAAAATGTGAAAATCTTTTGATTTTTACTCCTCATACACCTCAGAAGTAACCACAATTATCATTCTTTGAGAACCTCCAGACCTACTTTTATAAACATATAAATGTGAATTGCTATACTTTTATTATTTCTCATCTTAATACATTATTGTCAGAGAAAACGGACTGTGCAATTTCTGTTTGTTTTTTTAATTTATTAAGATTTTCTTTATGACCAAATACAGAGTCAGTTTTAATATGTATTTCATTAATATGTGTTGTATCCAAAGTTAGCTATCTACATGTAATGAGATGTTAAATGGATATCAGATATGAAAATAAGCTTAAGACAGATCTCATTATGTGAAGAATTTACAAAGGAAATGTTTCAAAACATCAGAAAAGGTAGGAATGAGAAAATCAATACCTTTTGTAATCCCCCAGAAAAAGAATAAAACACCTAGGAATAAATTTAACAAATAACATGAAAACTGTAAGACTAAAAAATTGAAGAAGACACAAAGAAATGGAAAGATATTCTGTGTTCATGGATTAGAAGAATCAACATAGTTTAAAATGGCCATATTACCCAATGCAATATACAGATTTAACGCATTTTTTGTCCAAATCTCACAGACATTCTCTCAGGAAATAGATTTTTAAAAATCACCAGATTCACACAGAACCACAAAAGACCCCAAATCTCTACAACAATTCTACTAATAAATAAATTAATTACTTAATTAATTAATTAAAATAAGGCTGGAAGCATCATACTCCCCAGTTTCAGTCTATACTACAAAGTCTCAATAATCAAAACAGCTTGGTATTGGCAGAAGCACAGGCACACAAACCAATGGAAAATAACTGAAAACCCAGAAATAAACCCACAAATGTATGGAAAGATTAATTTTTGACAAAGGAATGAAAAATATACAATGGAGAAAAGGAAGCCTTTTCAGTAAATGGTGCTGGGAAAATTGGAAAATCACATGCAAAAGAATGAATTTGAACTGTGATCTGTCACCATATACCAAAATTAACTCAAAATGGATTAAAGGGAAAGCCAGGATGGCTCAGAAGGTTAAGAACTACCTTTGCAGCCCTGGGGTTGGAGAATTGAATCCCAGTCCTGGTCCTGGTGCTGGTCCTGGTCCTAGCCCATTCGGACCCATGTGCTGTTCTGGGGTGTGGCCTCAGTTCAGTTCTTCCTGGGGTGAGCTTCCCATGTGGTAGGCCCCTGGTTCACTCCCCAGCTCACTGGGGTATGTCTTCCATGCAGGAGACCCCTGGCCTGGTTCCCACTCTGAGTGGCCCCCTGCCCACCTGTGTGGAACAAAACCATGTCAAAAACTGATAATGTACAACTATGGAGACTGCTGTGGGCCCTCCTCCTTCTCTCTGTCTCTCTCACTGTCAAAAACAATAAAATAAGTCGTTTTTAGAAATGGATTAAACACCTTCACGTAAGACTTGAAACAATAAACTGCATAGGAGAAACCATGGCTACTAAATTTATAGACCTTGAGTTCAGGGAGGACTTTAGGAACCTGACCTCAAAGGCAAGGGAAGTAAAAGCAAAAATAAATAAATGGGACTATGTCAAACTAAAAAGCTTCTGTACAGCAAAAGAAATTACGAACAAAGCAAAGAAGCAACCAACCAATTGGGAGAAAATATTTGCAAACAATGCCTCTGATAAGTGGCTAATATCTAAAATATAAAGAATTCATATAACTCAACAACAACAAAAAATAATCCAATTAAAAATGGGCAGAAGACCTAAAATTTACCCACAAAGACACACAAATGGCCAATAGACATATGAAAAAATGCTCAACTTCACTAGCTATGATTGAACTGCAAATCAAAACCGCAATGATATACCACTTCACACCTGCAAGAGTGGCTACTACCAACAAGACAAAGAGAAGCCAGGATGGCTCAGCAGGTTAATCATTCACCTTGGAGCCCCAGGGTCCAAGGTTCAAATCCCAGCCCCAGCTTGTACAGAACCATATGCTGAATTGGGTGTGCTTCCCATGTGGGAGGCCCCCAACTTGGTTCTGGCCAAGGCAAGCTTTCCACGTAGGAGACCCCTGGTGTGGCCCCCAGCTCTCGGGAGCATACCTTCCATGTGGGAGACCCCCAGCCCAGTTCCAGCTCTGTATGGCCCCGTGCCCACCTGTGGAAAGAAACCATGTCAAAAACTGATGATGTGCAACTATGGAGACTGTTTTGGGCCCTCCCCTTTTTCTCTGTCTCTCTCTCTCTCTGTCAAAAACAATAAAAATAAAATAAATAAATCTTAAAGAAAAAAAACAAGACAAGAAACAAGTGCTGGAGAATGCTGTGGAGAAAAAGGAACCCTTGTACACTGCTGGTGGGAATGCAAATTGATACAACTGCTATGGAGGACAGTGTGGAGATTCCTCAGAAAATTGGGAATGGAGCTACCGTATGGTCTGGCAATCCTCCTTCTGGGTATCTATTCAAAAATCTTGAAAACCTTAGTCCACAAGAACATATGCACCACAATGTTCATTGCAGCTCTATTCACAGTGGCAACGTCATCGAAACAGCTAAAGTGTCCCTTTGATAGATGACTGGATAAAAGAGCTGTGGTACATTTATACAATGGAATATTACTCAGCTATAAGACAAGATGAAATTCTGCCATTTGCAACAACATAGACAGACCTTGAGGTCATCATGCTAAGGGAAATAAGTCAGACAGAAACAGCTAAGAACCAAACGACTTCACTCATATGTGGAATATAAAACTGAAAGCAACAAAGAAACAAAATCTCACGGACATAGTCAATAGTTTAGTGGTTTCCTGAGGGTAACGGGGGAGGGGTGGGGAAAGAAGGGAGGAGTAGCTAAGTAAAGGGTGATGGAAAGAAAGCTGGCTCTGGTTGATGGACACATACTGCAACACATAGATGACGTACTATAGAATTTTACACCTGAAATCTATGTAATTTTTATTAACCAATATCACCCCCAATAAATTTTACAATAAAAAAATCAATTACATAAAACTAATTTGGACATTGCAGCCAGTTTGTGAAATACAGATGAATTGGAGAGTGGAGAAAGTGACTGACCTTCCCTTTAAACCTAGCACGGAGGATTTCCAGGGTAAAACCAGAGAGCTGGTTAAAATACATTCCCTGTAGAACATGTCTAGAATGCTGAGGGAGCCAGGGGCAGCAGAGTGAGGTGATTGCTCTGGGTGGCCAAAGCCTAGAGCTGTTAAAGCTTCTGAGACATGAGTATTCTCCACTGACCAGATATAAAGAGACCATATAGTAAGACTGTGCTAGCCTGAGGCTTCTTTAAATTCTAATCAAGGTCTTTAGAAGAATAAAGAGATTCCAAAAGTAAGAAGCTAGAAGCAAATGCCATATTCCTAGTGACTACAGAAGGAACTACAGGAGAACATTTGGAATAGAGGTGCATCTGCCTGGTCAAGGAAACCAGAGGCGAGAGTATCCCAGTGCCCAGCAACAAGATTCTCTTAAAAATGCATAAAACCAACTCTCAAGGGTCAGTTTACCTATCTCTAATATCCAGAGAGCCTGAAATCAACTGGAAAGCTAAGAGCTCGCCCATCCCCTTGCATCATTAGGGTTTCTTATAATTTATTTGTATTTTATTTTTATTAACTGTTTGTTATTAGAAAAATAAATGAACAAACGTTTGCATATTCAACCTTTCTGATTGTCCTGTATGATAATCTTTGAAAAAAGCTTGAGATCTCTGTAATTTGTATTGTTTTTTTCTACTTTATACCAGTTTTTACCCCAGTAAGAAAAGAATAAACTTCATTTTTATTGTTTTTTCTTAATCACAATTTCTGAATTATAGCAATTAACTTTGTTGTGAATACCACAAGTCAGGAAGTCTGTACAGTATCACTTGTTAGAATAATAATAGTTTAGACACAACACAATGCATTCAAGAATGCCACAGACATAACAATGAATACTGATTAGTTTCTAATCAAAATACTCCATGTAACAAGTCAGTTTCTCCATTCTAGATGCGGAAATGATGCTAATAGGAGACAGTTTACCTTCAGTACATTTTTGGTAAAGATTACTTAACTTCTGGAAGTCAGTAGGTAAATTTCTGAGAGGGAGAGGGATTAATTCTAACCACAAGAACAAAACAATGGGCTTTGATCCTCTTTCCTAAATGATTAACTTAAGCTTTGGGAAAATAAACAGTAACAAGTAACATATACTGTCTACTAAGAGTCATGCTCTAAACCAAGCATTCATGTTACTTCAATTAATTACCACACTTATTATTACTATTTAAAATTAAGGAAACAGTGGCCCAGAAAAGTTAAATATCTTTTTCAGGATCACACTGATATTAAAGGGTAAAGAATGATCCATTGTTGTCTTTGGAAACTGCATCATCATGGGTACAGGGGGTCTGACCGCAGATTCTCCAGAAGTTTCAACCATGGTCGTGTTAAACATTCACATTCATAGTCAATTGTCCTCTCTTCCATCAGAAGTCAAGAGTGAGTTGTACACTGGGACAGACACATGTAGTGGGAGGTCAGGAGAGGGCCACAAAAACCCGCTCCTCTTTACAGCACTCGTGGCCTGCCTCCCCACTCTCTACCCTGAGTCTGCTAGGCCAGATCTTGTTTTTGTCCACTGTTGATCTTCCCACACCTTGCCCTAAAACCTCCTATATTTGAATACCATGCCATCAGAATCATACCGTGCTACTACCATTCATCCTTAGGTAATGGCCTTTCATTTCCTCAGGATCTTAATTCCATTCTTACTCTTTCTGATACCACTCTTGTTATTATTACATACGTAGATGATCTTTCTAGTGTCCATCTTCCTTCAATACTCCTGTTCTCCACACTTTCTTAGCTATTCACTCCCTTGCCGTCTCCCTAGACCTTTGCTATAACTGATCAACAAACCCCTGCATTATATTAACTAGGCACCCCAAGTATTAACCAGTGCCTTTGACCTTTAGAGCTCATTCTCTTTAGCACCCTAATGCTAATAATCAAGCGGTCCTACTGGGCCCTCCAAGCAACTAATTCTCTCAGCACTCACTGTTCCTTACCTCATTGATAGCCTTTTACCCCCCACCCCCAATCAACTTTTTCTGTTTTCTTATATCTATTGATTATTAAATAAATTCTTACAAATAAAGGAATTTGTGAGACCAGGTGTATACTACACAAAAATATTAAGGTACCACTTTGGGTATGGAAGGGTACCTAAGAAAGTATCTGTTAAGGTTTGGGATAAAGTTTGAGTACCCAAATGCTACTATAATTAATCCTCCTACACTTTTCGAAGTTCTTAACTAAGAGAAGGTACCACAGAAAGAATAAAAGTTACATATGAAACAACAGAATTTTACAAGTCCCTTGGAAAGTGTATAGTATGGCAGAGCAAAGCTGTGACAAAGCCTGGATTTTTGAGTGTGACATAGATATCGTGCCAAATTGGGGCTTCACTTTAATGTCCTGAATCTGAATATTAAATCCCACATGCTCATACATGCCTATGGAAGGAGAGCGTGAGATGACTGGGATTATGTGGAAGATGCTAAATCTGTTTACCTAAATAGCCTCATATTCTGTTTTTTGTTTTAAAGATTTATTTTTATTGTTTTTGACAGAGACAGAGAGAAAGGGGAGGGCCCAGAACAGTCTCCATAGTTGCACATCATTGGTTTTTCCACACAGTTTCATTCCACAGGTGGGCGCGGAGCTGCACAGGGCAGGAACTAGGCCAGGGTCTCATCCTGGTGAGACCTGAACTGGGGGCACTCCCCAGTTCAGCATATGGGTCCGCACGGCCCACGGCCTTGGTCCCCAGGGCTGCAAAGTGAGTGCTCAACCCACTGAGCCATCCGGGCTTCCCCAATAGCCTCATATTCTAAGGGCGGGGTCAGAAAGGAAAAGGACAGCCTTCTCCGAGCAGATAGAAGCCTTGTCCAGATGGAAACAGAAGAAGAGAGCCTGATGCATTCATAGTGGAAGAGGACGTGAGAAAGGCAGTGTTTACCCATAAGGTAGAGTAAACAGATTCACTGAGTGTGACCCAATTGTTTCACATTCTGAGTAGTTTGATTAGCAACTCCTCTTCCCAGGAGGAAGTGGGAAAGTGCCTGAGAAAAGAGAGTTTAAATAGGGAGGGTCAGAAGTATTCATTTGTTCATTCAGTACAATAATTCAATATACTTTATGGTGTTTGATACTGATGATGCAATAATATATTCAATAAAGTCCCTATTCTTGAGGGGAACACATTTTAAAAAGGGATGATGGGCTACTAGCAACAATAAACTATGGTTAGTGCCATGGCTATATAAAATTACCGGTACATAGGAGCCTAAACTAATATAAGTCATTTTTCTGGTGCTGGAAAGGGGATGAGCTTGTTGGCTGAGGCTCTTCAAGACACCTTGAGCTGGAGGAGCATTTGAGGAATGTAGCAATTCCATGGGTAATGGAGGTACGGAAGACCATTTCAGTGGATAGAACTATATGGAAAATTAATATGGGCTAGGCCATTGTAATTAATAGAGACAAATCTACAATTAATTAAAGTAGATGTATCCTTAATTAAGATCTAGTTAGGCAGAGCAAGACTTTTTTGGTGATTTAGTGATGTGGGAGAATATTTCTTCTATCTTGTTCCTGTCTCATTCGGAATTAGGTTTTCAGCTTGTAATGCAAGATGACTTCTCTTTCTACCATCATACCCTCTTTTCAAGGGCAAAGTAAAATAAAGTACAAATCTCTTTATCTGAAGAAACATCCTGGGAATTTCATACATTTCCTCTATTCTCTTGGCCAGATATTAGCTAGATGGCTATATTTAGGTGCAAGGAAGGATAGGAAAGGTCATCTTCTGGTAGTCCATGTGCCCAGCTAAAATTCTGGAGGTTCCATTAAAGAAGAGAAAGCAGATGGTTATGGAAGGAAAGAAACAGTCATTGCCACAGTACAGAATAAATTTTCCCAAAATATCTTCTTTATTGTAATAATATGCTTGTTTTCATTTAATATAGAATCTTTAATGTTCTGTATAAAATGAAGGACAAATTTTGAACAAAAAGTAAAAAAATATTTCTAATATTTTCATATTTGTTCCAAGTTATTTATTTAAATTCAAATTTGGCAAATGGACTAACATGATTGAGAGATGAACTTCCAAATACTTGTGTTAGGGTTACTTATTAACACACACTTTCCTTATCTTATGCTATTTCTTTGGCATGCCATTTCAGATTCCTTCGATAGACTGTACCTCCTCTAAATTTTAAGTTATTGTGGCTCAATCTTGGACTCATTTCCTTTTCCGTCACCATTCTCTCTCTTAAAGACCATGGGCATTCACATGCCTTTAACACCCCTCATGTGATGAAAACTTCCAAACCTAGAGTTCCACCTTAGACCTTCCATTTTAAGTTCAGGTTAAGTAGATCCAGTTGCCTACTTGATACCTTCGCTTGAAAAGTCTCTCAAATTTAATACTTAAGCTGATTTTTTATTTCTCCATAACTCTAAATCTATTACACAGATCACATTATCACACTGTTGAAAAGCACTTACTTCCTATTCTTACAGAATATAATTTGAAATTATCTTGTCTACAAGGTTCTTTATGATCAGAATCCCCCTCCCTCTCTAATCTTATCTCTCACCTCCATAGTTAGAAAACCCACTCACTTTGCTCCAGCACTTGGTTTCTATAGATGCCATCGTCTTTCCTACTCCCAAATATTTGCACTGGGGCTTTTTCTATTCCCTTGGTGTGCTCTTCTCATTTTTAGGCTTGTTATACCTTCATTATCATTTCCTGAGTCCTTCCTCAAAGGACTCAGGAAATGATCAAAATCATACCTCTTTTATTCTCCAAGTCGTCATGATATTTTGCTTCTGCACATTTATATAATTTTGTAATCATATGTTTATGTCTTTTTCCCCCCAGAGCAATGTAGCCTTTCTGAGGGTATGGAACTATTTACACAAAGTCTTGTAAATGAAGAGGAAATGTTAAATCTGAAGGATCAACTCTTTCCCACCCTGTCCCTTTTAAGAGTCTTTGAATATTTTGCTATCTGTCTCTGTGACTGCTTTTCTACAGCAATGTCATTCATTGTCTTGGAAAGTATTCATGTCTCCTGGTTATTCCTTGAATATATATCTAAGAAATGTTGGATTAGAACGTATACAGATCTTCAAAATTCAGCAAACATTGATTTGTTTTCTAAAGTGTTTGTACTTCCATCAGCAGTTTATCAAAAAATGCCCTCTGATCAGATCCTGTTCAACACATGGTTGTCAGACTTTTAAATTTTTGACAATTTAGAAAGTGCAAAATTACACATCACTGTGTTTCTAATTTACACCTCCTTAATTACTAATGAGGCTGAGCATGTATTCAAGTGTGTATGGACCCTCTGTATTTCCTCTTCAGTGAAATGAGTTTTCATGACTTTTATCCATTTTCTCATTTTTGTTGTTTTTTTTTCTTATTAATTTGTAAAAAAAATTAATATAACTTGGGCATTAATAGTTGGTTATACAGTAGATGAGTACTCACTATATATCACACATACATAAAAGAAAAATCATCATGGCATCACACTGTACTTTGCAAATGGACATATAGAGAGCCTGAGGAAAATGTTCAATGTGTTTGGTTTTTATGGCGAAACTAATATGTCCATATATACCTTTATTGTTGAGATTATTACATTCCAAATGCTTTAACTTGAAAATTATAGGTCCTGGTTTCTTAGGTGTCTGTCATCACCTCATTATCGTAGAAAAGTTCTTCCTAATTGAAATGAACAAATTTCAGAGGTCTAGAACTTTCATTATTCAAGATCATTTATAACTTATAATAAGTACCCTTTTGGTTTTAGGAAATTGGTTTTGAATATAAAATAATAGCTCTTTAAGGTATTGACATAACCATAGAAATATGTGTGCTTCTGTGTGTTCACGTGGTAATAGAACAAAAACACTTCAAACATTTTCTGGAGAGAAAGCTGGGTGTGTTTATATGTGTGTGCACATACATACAGAATCATGTACACGACTCTTTATAACTTAATCAACTTCTCAGATTGTATTCTGGCCTTTAAGCATATCATGACTTCATGTTGGGGAATCTATTACGAAGTGACTTGTTTTCCAAGGAAAAATTTTATTGAAGAAAGGATGCCCAAGCCAGGTTCCTCACAATCAAATATAAACTTTTGGCCTAGTTTGGTTATTATCACTCTGACCCTTAGTTGGTAACTTTCTAGGGTAAATATTACCTTAAATGGATAGACATTTAATAAATATGATTTGGGTGAGCACGGTTTCCCTTTTGTTGTTGGTAAAGTCTTTTTTTTCAAAATATATAAAATGTAGAAAAAAATGGTAAGATGCAACTCATATTCAGGAGCATTATAGGGTTGAAAAAGACAAGAGACTTTTCACAGAGTTGAAAAAGATAAGAAACAAGAAGATACTGGAGAGATGTGTTGTTCTCCATTGTTTGTCATTGTTTTTTGAGAAATCTTATCAAGTGATATGAAGCCAAATAACTCTTTGCTTTTCTAGTTCTCCATTTCCACTTTCTTTATGCTTGTTCCTCATTTGTTCTTGTCCAGACCCTTGATTTTTCTCTTCTCTCTCTCTCTCTCTTTCTCTCTCTCCTTTTATTGGCATATTTTCCCAGCTCCACCACTTTCCACAGGTGTAGCTCAGGCTACTTTCTAATCTTCTGTCAGCCTTGGCTTCTTCATCCTTAAATAATCACGGCAGCATAAGCAGGGAGAATGGATGAAAGCAAATCATGTCTAGGCAGTGCTCAATGCAGTGTTTGGAACATAGAAAATGTTTAAAATAAACATTATAAATAAATACTAAAGGCATAAATATTACTAATAAGTAAAATATTTAAATCAATAATACAATGAGAGGCTATATTAATCACAAAGCTTTGGACTAGACATCTTGGAAGTAAGATCATAAGAAAATATAATCTAGGCTTGAATATTATTGGTTAAAAAAACACATCAAATAATTAAAAATAAACTTCAGTTGTTACTTTTAATTATTTTTCTTTCATGTTTCACATTGCTCCTAGCATCTGGTAAATGATATATCAATTGACACCAAAACCTATAGAAGGAAAAATGTTTTTAAGGCCTGTGCCAAAGGATTTCTATGTTGAAAGTGAGAACAGTCACAGCTGTGCTTTCCATTTTACTGAAATGCTACTGCACCAATCGTCTGAAATAGAACTTAAGGGCCTTTTGAAGAAGGTCGTGTTAAAGCCTTCTCCTTGTCAGTGCCCCAATTTCAGGTCAGGTTTCTACTGAAAAAAGAGGTTGACTTCATAGCCAGCACTGGCACCCTACTGCAAAGTCTGAGGATTGATGTAGAACAAAGCATTGGATTTTTTCATTTAAATTTAAGTTTAAAAATTTGTATCACTTTTATAATGAAATAGAATAGACAACTTATACTTCCTTGGAATCTAAGAAAAATAAAGTACTGCTCCTCATTAGACATAGAAACCAAAGGTAAATTAATGTGATAATTTTTGGAAAAATTAAATCATTATTTAACATTTTACCAAAAAAGAATTACTGCTTAGTGAAATTTTATTGTTTTATTTTCTTTCATAAGACCCTTAATATAGTTATTCACTTCACTTCAATTCCCTAGATCTCAAATTTATCAGTGATTAAGAATTGATTGCGATCCTTGCAGAAAATGCCAAATTCATTTCAAGGGTCTCCAATGGCAATCTACTGTATAACAAGCAACCTAGATCAGGGGTTGGTAAAACTGTGTCCTGTGACTCATAAGCAAAATCTAGCCAATGGGCAAAATATTTCCCATGGTATGTTTGTCTTGTAGAGTCTGCTAAAGTATGGTTTTTCCATTTTTAAAGAGGAAAAAAGAAAATGAAGGAAGGGAGGCAGGGAGGGAGGAGGGAGAGAGAGAGAGAGAGAAAGAGAGAGAGAGAAAGAGAGAGAGAGTGCAAGCAAGAAAGAAAAAGAGGAAGAAATAAAAACAGACTATGGCCCACAAAGCCTGAAATGTTTATTCTCTGCCCCTTTCCAGAAAATGTTTTTCAACCCTGCTCTAGATGATCCTGGATCACATATTCTATAAATATTTAGTGACAGCTTACTGTGCATCAGTCACGCTCTTTGACCCTGGTGATAGGGTACACAGAAACCAAAAGACACAGAAACCAATGTGTAGTCTCAAGTGGATTACATTCGACATGGGACAGATAACAACTTGTAATTATTATTTGTGAGCTTATAAATACATCAGCAAGATAACTTAAATAATAATGTAAGAAAATATAACCAGAAAATGTCTTATCAACTGTGGCATGTGAATGAAGTCCTGAGTGTCCAACTTGGCCATCGTGTGAAGATTTGGGGAAGCCTGCCAGGCAAAAGAAAGGACAAAGGCAAAAGCCCACAGTTAGGAATAAGCTTGGGGTATTCAGAATAGAGAACAGGGGAGGTCTAGAGGTGTTGTGGTCAGAGGGTAAATCTTGCAATGTGGGTTATGAGGAGGAGTTTCATATTTTATTCTAAGTGCAATAATACTCATAGCTTGTAAATCCATTTTTAAACACATGCCCTAGAAATCAATGAATAGTATGTCACTACTCTAAGATATACTAATTCAAATGAGAACAATTAAGTTAAAATAAGAAATACCTAAAAACAATAGTAGTGTTTGTCTTACAGATCAAATTCAGTATTTTTCCTCTTTGTGATTGTGCATAATCTTAGAGGATATGCATTTCAGAATTAATTATAAACTAATGCACTAAAACAAATATATTAAAATTCAGTATTTAAAAAAGATAAAAGCTTTAAAGTT
>PVKE010010983.1:0-17866 GCA_004027555.1 Craseonycteris thonglongyai
AATCAAGAGAGACACAGTACCCCCCCTAAAAAAACAAAAAAAGGTAGTGATTTTAAGAGACCCAATCACAGGGCTGCTTTTAGTTCACAAACCATATGAAGAATGGTAAAGAAAGGGTAAAGAGCATTCCCTATACAGGGAGCGACAAGACCCGTGTCCTCGAAGTGGGATTGTGTCTGGTATGTTTAAGGACAAGCTACAGGAGTGAAGGGAAGCAGAGTTGAAGACAGGTCAGAGAGAAGTATAGGGAGTGGAAGCTGGGGAACGTAGGACTTCGTAAGGCCTTTGTTTCTTCCCTACATGAGCGAGAAAGCCGTTGGTGGGTTTTGAGCAGAGAAGGGATGTGATATGACACGTTTTAACAGGATCATCACAGTGCTGTGCTGAGAATGGGCTCGAGAGACAAAAGCAGAGGCAGAAAGGCCAGATGGGAGGCTGTTTCAAACACCCAGACAAAAGGTGATGGTGATGTGGACGCACTGGTAGTAGCAGAGGTGGGAAGAGTTACTTGGATCTCAATATATTATGAAGCTGGAACTGGCAGGATTTGCTGATGTCTGAGATTCACTGCTGGGAAAATAAAAGGCACTGATGACACCAAAGATTTTGCCCTAAGTAGTTGGGGAGATGGAGTTGCCAGTAAGAAAACTGGGAGAGAATCAGGTTTGAGGCGGGTGGGAATTCCTGAGTTAAATTTTGCTAGTGTTAAGTTTGAGATAACTTTATAGACCTCCAAATGGAGAATCAAGGAGGTAGATGGAGATTGGAGTTGGAGGCATCATGTTGTACATGGTGTTTAAGGGAACCAAAGGAGATCACAACGCCAGTATTTGTAGACAAGATGTCCATGGAATGAGCTAGGGCACTCCATCATTTTGGAGGTGGTGTGGCGAGGAAGAACTACCAAAGGAAACAGAAGTAACCAGACAGAGAAAAGTAGGAGAAAAGCAGGCTGTGTTGTGTCCAAGAAGCCAAGTAAAAAAGATGTTTCAAAGAGAAGACAGTGATCAATTGTGTCAAATGCCTCTAACCCATCCAATACAATGAGGACTGAGAACTAACCATTGGCTTTAGAAATGTGTAGCTCATGGGTGACTTTATTAGAGTAATTTCAGTGAAGTGTTGGAGCGTCATGCTTTAAAGGGAGAACAGGAAGAGAGAAACTAGAGATCATCTTTAGAGGGTTAAGCTGTAAATAAATAGTAGTGGAGGGGAAAAAAATCAAGTAAACATGTGTGTGTATACTCGTAAACATACATGTACATGTATAATGTGTATAAAAGGACAGGCTTTTATGCTGATGGGAATGATCCAATAAAAATAGAAAAATGATTGATTTAGGAGAGAAGAGGGAGAATTCCTGGGACAATGTCCTTGAGAGGCAAAAGGGATCATGCCTGAAGGTGCACATGGGGGTGATGCCCTTTGCTGTGACAAGAGAGGAGCATGAACACAGAGAAGGCAGACAGAATACAGGGCCCAGAGGCCAGTAGATGTGAATCTGGACAAGAGCCGTGGAAGTGCTCTTCTGATTGCTTCAAGTCGCGTTAGGGCAATTAAAAAGTAAATTACAGATCTCTTTATACTCTCTCCCCATAATTCCAGAGAAGTTTTATTGTATAATTTTCAAAGACAGATGAAAGATACTCTTAAAAGTACAGAAAGCAAAGAACTTCCCTAAGAAATGTTTTAGATTAATCTGAACTGAGATGCTTAGAGTTTTATTTTCCCATTGAGTTTGTAGGAGTCAGTTGTAAAACTATTTGGGCCTGGGGATGCCGGATAGCTCAGAGGTTGAGTGCTTGCCTTGCAGTCACAAGGTCTGGGGTTCGATTCCCTGGCCCTCTGGGGATGGCTTGGTAGCAAAGGTTCTCACCTCCCCTGTGGGAGGCCCCTGGTTCAGTTCCCGACCTGCCCAGCCCCACATCCGCCTGTGTGGAATGAAACTATGTCACAGAGAATGATGTGCAGCTGTGAAGATGGCTCTGGGGCCTCCCCTCTTCTCCCCTCCTCTCTCTTACCTTCCCTCAAACAGTTAAAAACAAACAAACAAAACTAAAATTATCTGAGCCTGTCGTTAAGAAAAAATTGTAATTGTTTAATCATGTTTTCAGCGTCTTCTATTAATCTTTCCATTTCGCTGGGTCAACTGTGATATTTTTCTAGGAATTTGTTGCTATACAGCCACATATATCATTTATACTCATTTAAGTATTTCTTCTCAATTAATTCTGGTGTCTGTCTTGTTAGTTCCTTCTTTGTATGTCTTCTCCCACCTCTCACTCTTCTAGTTTTCTTAGATAAGGACAAATTGTGTTCATATATTCTTCTTTAATAATAGAAGGACATACTTGTGTTCATATATTCTTCTTCACTAATAGAATGTTAGCTGCAGTATTTATCTAATTAATTATGCACTATTTTTATTTTTAAAAACTTGCTAAAATTTACTAAATTCGAAACATCTATAGGTCTCTTTACAACTTTAAATGTACTGAAATTTACTAAAGTTAAATAAAAATCTCCCACAACAAATAATGTCATGTTAAATCTTAAAGACTTTAAGGCCTATTGCCTCCTGATTTTTCTGTTCTATTTAGCATATAAATTTTATCAATATTATGGGTTTATTTTTTAAGATTTATTTTTATTGTTTTGACAGAGAGAGAAACAGAGTCAGAGAGAAAGGGGAGGGCCCAGAGCAGTCTCCATAGTTGACATTAATTTTCTATATAGTTTCACTCCACAGGTGGGCGTGGGGCTGCACAGGGCAGGAACTGGGCCAGGAGTCTTCAGCATAGGTCCCAGCAAGAACTGAACTGGGGGCACACCCCAGTTCAGCATGTGGGTCCGCATGGGCCGGAGACAGGAGCCGGGATTCGATCCTTGGTCCCTGGGGCTTCAAAGCGAGCACTTAACCCGCTGAGCCATCCCTGCTTCCCAATATTAAGTTTTTTTAATTGTTAAATTTATTGGGGTGACATTGGTTGATGAAAATTACACAGGTTCCAGGTGTATAATTCTACAGTACACTGTCTATGTGTTGCCTTGTGTGCTCACCACCCAGAATCAGCTCTCTTTTCATCACCATACATTTGAAGTCTCCTCCCTCCTCCCCATCCCTTTCCTAATATTGTTTTTCTATTTATTATAAACTTGTATCTTTCCTTGCTTATAACTAGTTTAAAAAAATGCCTTCATTTCCAGTCATTTTAGAGACACGTGGATCTACCTATGTGTTGTTTAAATGCATCATGATCTTCCTGTGTCTTCTTCCTTGCCCAGTTATAGGTTGCAAATCTATCTCTACTTTGACCTTTTTTCACTCATCAACTTGTCCCTTTGTATATCTGTATCTCTCATTTATTATTAAACTGCCCTGCAATCTTTGCTCTTTTCCCATAGTGTTTGTTGTCTTTCCTTAATCATATCTGCACATGGGTGTATCTATTTTGCTCTGGAAAGCCTTAAAATTTATTTTTCCCTTTCTTTGTATCATTAAAAAAATCTGTATCCTCATTTTCTTATATCTTGAAAGATTTCTTTTCCTATGATCATCTCATCATATTTCATATTTTCCCCTTGAGGAATGAGATATTTGTTCATCTTCCAAAATGCTCTATAAAATTTCTTAGCCTATGAGTAATTAATTGTGATATATTTTTCTTTTTGCCTTTGCCTGACTAGAAATCTTTGGCTATGTTATTGTTAGTGACATTCTTCCCACCTCTCTTCCCACCAGCACCACCTAATTCTTATCAGGTTTACTTGCTCCTACGCACTGAATCTAAATATTTATTTCTTGGTCATGTTTAATTTAGCTCCACATCTATTCATTGTAGTAGAAAAGCTCAATAAAGCATATATATATATATATGAACTTGTACCCAATTCTGATCTTTTGCAACCTCCATAGACCTCCAGTTGTCTGAATTATTAACAATTTATATTTTGTATTTGTATTTTAATTCATGTGTGTGATTTTTTCTTAATTCTTCAAGACTTTTCCCCTAATCCCTCTTATTCCCTAAATTATTTTCATTTTATGTCTCTTCTTCACACTCTAGATTATTTTCCCTTCCTCCAATATTCTTACGGTGCTTGGCATGTGAGTTAATCTATGGTTATGTCATTATTCCTTCAATGCTGTTTCTCATATTTTATTTTTCTGAATTTTATCTTCCCCTTCTTCCTTTCCCTCCTTCTTGTCCTTTTTGGTTGACTTTGTACAAAGGAAATAAAATTATTCCATCCTGTTAGGAAGAGATCTTGTCTTAAATCATCTATTGACCATTCCTAATTAACCATTTTTGTTTTTGTTTTATTATATTTGTTTGTTTGTTTGTTTATTGTTGTTGTTGCTATTCTAGGCCCCCTCAAAGGCATGGATTTTGATATTCTCCACATTTCGAGAGCAGACTCTTCCAAAGTTGCTGTTAGGAATGAACATATTGTCCCCTTTGCTATTGCTCTGCTTCCTAATACTGAAGGCTATCAAGCTGGAAGAAATTAAATGTTCACCTAAGCACTGACCTCACTGAGTCATCTTTGGATCTTAGGCAAATCACAGTGCCTGGCCAGAGTAACTGCTCAGTAATGTTTGTGGGGTAAATGCAATTAAACGTTCTTCTGCTCAAATCAGACACGTATCTCTTAAAGAGATTGCTTCATCACTTTGTCAGAAGAACAGAGCTCAATTATCCAGGAAGTTTGCAATTTATAGATTGTTCAAAGTCTTAAAATTCCAAAACATTCTCCCCCTGAAAAATGGATAGTATCAATAACAGAAATCAATTCAATGGGAAACCTCTCTGATGATAAGGAATTTAATAGAAATTAGAAATTGCTGAACTTCAATCTTCAGAGCAGAGGGCCCCACACGTTGTCATCAATGATTACATCATTTTTAATAGCAACTTACAAAGCTATTTTAAAACCAGTTTCCATCTGTTAATGGTCAATGGCAACTTAATAACATATTAAATGTATATATGTACATACATATCCATCGTTTGGGTCAATGTTTTCCCAGGTATCTGCAAAATTTAGTTATCTGCAAAAATTACTTAGAGGTGAAACTACAGAGTGGAAGGAGCTCCTAGTCTTCTTGACTTGTTTTCCCAAGAAGTGAAAAATACTAATCTATATGATTGGGTCCTATTTTAATATAAATTTTGTGCTGTGTTACTGTTGGTGTGTGTGAGGGGGTCACCGTACCACAAAATCAGACACATGGACACACTATAGTGTTTTTCCTGCTTCATGTGGTACAAGTGGCAAGATGGTACTTCTTTCTCTGTTTTTCACCCACATGGTAGTTAGATCTGTTCCATACCTTTAGGTTATTTTCCTTTCCCTTTGCTTTTTGGTGTGAACCTTGACTCTTTACAATTATGGTCTGTACCCATCCCTTGGACAGCTCCTGGTGGTTTTGTGTAATACTCCCATCTTAAATCATTCTAGCTCTCTAGATTTGGCCCCAGTACTTGTCCAGGTGTTGATACACCTACCTTCAGGGTAGCCCTGGCAACGGCACACTATGCGGCATTTACCAGTTAAGCATCCACACAAAAGTTATAGGGTCTGGAGATTGAAGTGACTCCAAGAGATAGATTTGAAATTCACAGTAGTTGCAGTATTGCCCTCTGTAACTTTATACCACTTTTTGATATCTTTTCAAGTTTTAGGGTAGATGCATACAAACTAAAAATGTCAACAAAGAACACAATTACCTCTCAGACACATAAAAGCTTGGAAGCTCTCCTATTTGGAAACAATCCCACAAGTTAATACCTGCTGATTGCTAGATTAAGCAAATTTAAGCTGTATTCATCAAAATAGGATCCTGAGAAAATACAGGTTTTTCCATTGTTCCTTATTTGAGGACCTCATGATTTAGAGAAAATTTCAGACTCAGCTCTTCGCATGACTTGATATAGAAGGAAGGGCAAATTCAAAAGATTTCAGCCAAATTAGTCCAGTGACAAGGGTTCCCATAGCAAATATCTAGAAACTAAGATTATAAATGTTGGTGCCTGGTTCATAACACCTACTAACTCAAAGTTAACCTAGGAGTAACAGCTGGATGAAGTACATCATCCCATGGCAATGAGTTTCCTTGGGGATCCAAGGAACCAGTGTTACCAGCATCCAAACCCTGGCTTCCATGTTCAAGGCAACTGTATTTCTTTTCTTTTTTTAAAGATTTATTTTATTATTATTGACAGAGAGACAGAGAGAAGGGGGAGGGCCCAGAGCAGTCTCCATAGTTGTATGTCATCAGTTTTTGACAGTTTCATTCCACACAGGTGGGCATGGGGCATGGGAGGCATGCCCCTGTGAGCTGGGGGCTGAACCGGAGGCCTCCCACATGGGAAGCTCACCTTGGTGAGAACCGACCTGGGGGCCTCACCCCAGTTCAGCATATGGGTCTGCACAGGTTGGGGCCGGAATTTGACCACCAGGGCTGCAAGGCAAGCACTTAACCTGCTGAACCAGCCCGGCATCGTGTCTCTCCAATACCTGTTGAAACATATAGGCTAACTAACATGGGTAATCATGCCTCCTGATTATGTAGCTTTTGGCTGAAAGAATATTAATTTCAAAGTTAATGGGATCCTAATCCAGGAAAGTTAATATTAATTCTGAAAGAGTCTGAAACTTTGGTTTAGATAAATTGTTTTAAATCTTCCGTTACAAAGTGCTAGCTGAATGACCTTAGGCATACTACTTAACTTTTCAAAGTGGTAATCTTCATAGTTCAGAAAACTAAAGTTTCTAGAGATTAAATAATTTTGCCAGGTCACAATGTCAGTAAATTATTGTAAAGGTGGATCAAAATACTTCAAATTAGAATTATATCACGTAGCCTCAAGTTCTTCTGTAACTCTTCTAATATTCAGGAAGGAAATGGGAGCATCATGAATTCATAGCATGGGACTTTTGAATGAATATCTGTCTTTTTTTTTTCCCCCCTGAAGTTTCCTGGTGCCTCACCTAATAGGTTCTGAATATTATGTGTAGAATCAATAAATAAAGCAACACCTACTATTAACGAAAGGCCAGTGAATCTTGGTATTACTTAACCATGTAAGCATAAAAATGAACATAGCTTGGAGGGAAAAGAGTCTAGCACGCTGGACCATTCTTCAGGGACAACTTGGTGGTGGGGGGGTTGAGGGGCTGAATCTAAAAATACCAGCTAATGCCAGAGGATAATCATTAGTACTATGGGTGTTGTCCCAATGAAGAATCGTAACCAAACAGTTAGGTCGAAGAAAATACAGTAGATGAAAAATGTAGATGATAAGAGGAATATATTCTCTCCTGGTTGGAGAACAGAAAAAGGGGGTTGTTAAGTTTCCTAAGAGCAGGGCCTCTCTCTTCTGTTCTTTGTGTCTCTAGCATTAGCCAAGGGCCCAGCTTAATATTAGTAATCTTCAACAAATGTTTGTGAGTTAATAAACGAATTAACCACTGCCTACTTGATACAGAATTGAACTGCAGAAGCTGTTCAAAAAACAAAAGCAAGATTCCATATCCTACTTACAAGCTAGAATAACTATAAGAACCATAATTAGCTATAGGCTCAGGGACTTCATAGGCCAAAGGGTAAAACAATGTCTATCAGTGTCTAGACTCTTGGAATTCTTAAAGGATAATTACCTTTTATCAGGCCATGAGTAACTCAGGGAGCTCTTTCTCCAGGAATAATAGATTCATTAACACCCAAGGCCTTCAGATAAGCATGGGCAAATCATAACCCTAGGATCAGCAGGTAAGTCCTCAAACTCCTATTTATTTTCACCACAGTCTGGTGTTTAAAATGCAATAAAAGAGTAAATGTAGGCAAGGTTAAAACCAATTTTCAGAAATAAAAGATTTTATATCCTAATGGTTTTTTAAACAATACTTGCAAGGCTTTTATACTATATTACTGTGTTTGATTAATTTGTTACAGGATTATAATTTTATAATATGTCACAGTTAATGTTCTACCAGTCAAATGATATCTAATCTGCATATAAAATGCAGACTCCTTAGCTTGGCATAAAAGCTGTGTGTGGCATGTTATCAAATCGACTACTTTTGCAGAATCATGTTAAATCCTCCTCATGTGCAATGGATGCTCCAACTGTACTCAATTTCTCTTACAGCTTTTTTTTTTAAGATTTATTTTTATTGTTTTTGACAGAGATGCAGATAGACAGAGACAGAGAGAGACAGAGAAAAGGGGGAGGGCCCAGAGCAGTCTCCATAGTTATATGTCATCAGTTTTCGACATGGTTTTGTTCCACACAGGTGGGTGGGGGCTGCACAGGCCAGGAACTGGGCTGGGAGCCTCCCACATGGGAAGCACACCCCAGTTCAATATATGGGTCCCCACAGGCCTGGGTCGGGATTCAATCCTCAGTCCCCGGGGGCTGCAAAGCGAGCACTTAACTCACTGAGCCATCCTGGCCTCTTCTTCTTTCAGGTCTTGGTGAATTCACATTACCTGTAAATTTGCTCCAAACCAGAAAACTATTCATTTATCCAGATCCAATTCCGGTGTTTTTCCCTCATCGCCGAGTCTCTGAGAAGACATACTTATTTCCTTCTCTGTGTATCTGAACATAACTCTCTTAAGAATCACATACCCCTTTGTTGTATAAGCATTTATTTACTTTTCAACCTTATGCTCTAGGCTGCCAGCTCTAAAATGGATGCCAATCTTTCATTTTGTCTACTTTACCCTAGTTCAACAAACAGTCCACTAGCTGCATAAAAATATCCACACACATGTACTTATGAAGTTACTACCAAATCATGTATCAGATATCATTGCTTCAAATAATTAACATTTAATAAAACAACTTGCAAATAAACTGTTAAAGATAATACTATGAACTTGCCCCCAAGTGGTTTTGTCTACATATAGCTGTAATGGACGTTTGCTCTGGCATGTGGGGGCTTAGAAAGAATAAAATCCTTTTTACCTGTAATTACATCTATCTAGACCACTACAAGAAATGCCTTCTAGTCTAAAAGCCTACGCTGAAAAAGCCAGGCTTTTGGTGACTTTATTAACATTTAAAAATGTTAAGAATTCTGTCAGCCCAAACTGAAAATGACTGTGAGAAATGAAAGCTTGCATAACTTTGACACTCACTATTCATGGCTCATTATCTTCAAGACTTTCATTATGCAGCGAGGAAGTGGGGTCATCCTCACAAAATTCAGGAACAATTAAGAAAATTACCGTATGCAGATGTGACTTATGGACTGAAAATAACAAACTCTCTCAAAGACTGTATTCAACACAATAAATAAAGATGATGAAAAATTCACAGATGTTTTATAGCTTAAGGCAGCTTTTCAGTTATTCATTATAAAGATTTCGTTCAGGGTTTTGCCCACTTCCCTTGACCCTTGTCTGAGCACTTTGAAATTTTCTCTGTGACTGTATCCCTCAGGGAGTTTAAGAAGTCCTGGGTATGTTTCCTGAAGTTTTTTGAATTCAATCTCAAATACATCTATGGAGGTGAAAATATTGTCACTGACCCTTATATGTTGTAACTTGCTGCCGGGCTCCAAACCTCACACTCTTTTTTTTTTCTTAGCTTTTAAAGTTCTGTGGAATAAACATGTGGAAATAGCCTCAAGGGCAAAGGTTATCTACTAACTTAACATTTCATCTCTCTCTCACACACATACACACACGAAAACTAAATGGTATCGAGGTAAGTTAAAAAAAATCTGTGTTTCATTTAGACAAAATTTTATTTATCTATAAACCACTCGTTTTTTTTTTGTTTTTTTTAATGTATTTTTATTGTTTTTTTGACAGAGAGAGAGAGAGAGAGATACAGAGACAGAGACAGAGAGAACTGAACTGGGAGAGCTCCCAGCTCAGCATATGGGTCCGCACGGGCCGGGGCCGGGATTTGATCCCTGGTCCCCAGCGCTGCAAAGTGAGCGCTTAACCCACTGAGCCATCCTGGCTTCCCCTAATGTTTTTTTTTCTATAGCTACATTTTCTTCTATAAGCTACAAATATAATAGAAAACTTCTTTTCATTTTTTTCTATATCAATTTCAATAAAGGTCTGTTAAGTGGTTGCTATAAGCTAGGTATTATATTAGAGTGAATAATAAAATTTCCACATAATAGAATTTATATTTTAGCTCAAAAGTCAGACACAGGGAAATAATGATGATGGAACAAGCTAAGTAACACCCTATAATTTCATGTACAAAGTGTCATGGGATTCTTGTGGAAGGAGGCACATAACTTTAATGTAAATTAAATCTTGAAGAGCCATGAAGATCAGTTTGATCTTGATAAAAACAAATCCCTAAAGTATATACAACAACCTAAGTCAACAAATACTTTTCTTCCTCCAGTTTGTAAACATTTTTAGGATCCCACAGAATCATTTTTCTCTTGTGCTCTCCATTTTACATGAGACAAAAAATGCTAAATAACTTAATGTAGTTTTCATGGGTGGTTTCTCCTGTCTGCTGTTTATGATTGTCTTTTCAAAAATAACTATTTTAAATTATAAATAAAGGGGAAGCCAGGATGGCTCAGTGGGTTAAGAGCTCACTTTGCAGCCCTGGGGACCGAGGATCGAATTCTAGCCCCGGCCCGTGTGGACCCATATGCTGATCTGGGGAGTGCCCCCGGTTTGGTTCTCACCGGGGCGAGACCCCGGCCCAGTTCCTGCCCTGTGCAGCCCTGCACCCACCTGTGAAATGAAACTATGTGGAAAAACCAATGATGTGCAACTATGGAGACTGTTCTGGGCCCTCCCCCTTCTCTCTGTCTCTGTATCTCTCTCTCTCTCCCTCTGACAAAAACAATAAAAGTAAATCTAAAAAATATATATATATAAATAAAACCTTGGTTTGTATTTTTGTTATGAAGGAAATGTTTCTTATCTTAGATAAAATCCTGAGCCGTAATGATGTGCTAGTTCAAAAATAGCAGATTAAATCTGGACAGAGACTGTAAAATAAAAATATGTGAAGAATTTAATCTTTGGCAATTCCTTTGAAAATTGAAAAAAATGGAAAGGTCAGATTGTGGTAGAACATCTAATTTCATCATTAACAGGTTACTAATAAATGAAGGTTTAATAATTTTACTTTACTAACAACATTCTTCAGGGAGTATGCAGGCTTTGCTTAAACTCTGCTATATATATGATATTTAGCATGTTGCCTTGCACATAGTAGGTGTTCAGTCCATATACATAAAATTAAATGGAAATGTTTAGGACCTCCTCATCTTTCATCAAATAACCATGTCTTTTTAAAGAGCGAGTCACTACGAGGTTGCCTTGAGTTTATCAATACGGTCAGATGTCCTTGTTTTCAAAGGACCATCCAAAAGTGGGGCCTAGTCTAGAGCTAAGCCTTTGCCCCTAAAAGAGCAATCATTTTTTGATTTGGCCTCTCTGACCATACATGGTCCTTTTTAGAAAAACATCTAGGGCCCCTATGAAATATCCTTTAAGGATGTTCTCCCTTTTCTGGGGAATCATAAAAAACATTTCTATAAAATGGTTATTTTTTAATTTAAATGGTATTTTTTTTTATTCTAGCTTCCCAGCCAGATTGAGGAGCTAGAGAGGAAAGGTTATATATATATATATATATATATATATATATATATATATATATATATATATATATATATATATATATATATATAAACACTTTTCTATGAGCTCTTAGTTCATTCTATCTTTCTATGTATCTATCTGTTATAATTGTTATAATGACTCCATGGATAGTAGAATCTATCGATTATATAAATAGATAGAGAACATAGGAAAATAAGGCTCAGAGAAGTTAAGTAAAACTTGACCAAGTCACACAAGTAGTAAGTGGCAGAGCTAAAATTCAAGTTCCGAGTCTGGCTCCAGGGTCTAGGTCTTTACCCACTATTCTACTGCCTTAAGCATCAAAGCTTGGGAGGAGAGAGAAACATCTATTCTGTGCTTGACTAATTTTTTTTCTCTGTATAGATTTAGAGATTTGTCCAAGTTAGTATCTATCACGAGCCAAGGATAGTGTTAGGTACTTTTCATATAAAATGTCATGTTATCTTTATTATAATATATCAAGCTATTCAATATTATCCTAGTTTCCTGATTAGATAACTGATGTTCAGAGATGTTAAATAACTTGCCAAGAACACACAGCTAGAAAAGGGACTAAGCCAGGTTTTAGAAGCAGAACTGAATGTTCCTACTATATACCATGTGCTAGAAGTCTCTAGATCAAATTCCAGATGACAGATCATGAAATACTAGCCTTATGTAACCAGAAAACCTCTTAGACATATTATTAGAGTTTAAAGTTATTCAGAGTTGAGATTTTTGTAAAGGAGATAAATTTGACTTCCTATCACAGCCCCATGAATGGAGATGTGACCCAGACTTGCATCCTACCTTGATAGATATTGTCCTGAAGTGAGATTGGTAGTTTCCACATCCATGCAGTTCATTGTGCTGGGAATGAGAGCAAGTTCTGGCTGGATCATGGTGGCTGTGGCTACAGCTCTTGCAACCAGTTCCATGGCGTCTTGTACATAGTACTCAAAGACTGACTGTGTTGTTTTTCCATGAGCAACGAGCCCTAAGGGTAGACCTTCTGTCCTCAGTTCCTTGACGTTCTGGTAATCCCCCAGCACCCAATGAAGCTCAGGGGGCATGGTTCCAAACTGGGTGGTAATTTCAAAAATCCGCTGGATACTTTCCATGTCACAACCAAACATCACCACTGTGGGCGTGCTGTTCTTAATGCTCTCAAGCTGGACCTGTAGGAAGTTTAAGAGGTCATCGGTGGAGGAGAGGTTGGTGGTGATGTTGATGATAGACCCGAAGTGGAACTTGGAATCATTCTGGGTGAGGAGGAGGAAGTCGGTGACATTCCAGTCTTCCTGGCACAGCAATAAGCTAAAATTGTACCAGTTGTTCATGGTCAGGATTGAGACAGTGACATCAGCATCAGAACTTAATGAATTTTCTAAACTCAGTTGGAGGTGAAGGGGATTCTGTATTTAAAGATATGAAAAAGAAGAATTAGAAAGCATTGGCTAAAGATTATAACATAAGGAATTTTGTTTTCTTATGAAGCTTCATCTTTTTATTTTTCCCTGTGATATTCAAATGCCTCTGGGATACAATTTCCATAATGTGGACAGCAGTGTTTCCTGTCTAATGGAATTATTGATTCCTTGCAACTGATTTCCTTATCATTTTTGCTTACGGTATCAGACAGCAGATGGTTCTTGGTGTAAATGTCAGGGGGTGATCCAACCATACAGACATTTGCCCTTAAAATTTTATCAGCCTTGTCGACTTTCTTACAGACCATTCCCTTTATGCGCCCCATTTCTAACTAATGCTGTTATTAACCTGTTTGTTAAATTTTCCTCTCAGGTGAAAAAATTCAAAGAAATTACTTTTGCTTTGCTTTCTTTTAACATTAATAGCAGGTACTTGTATGAGGATGATGTGGAAATGGATACATCATAGATTCCGAAACTTCTAGCCCCTGAGGAAGACACGTTTTCTAATATATGTGGTGCTTTGGTCTGAATGTTTGTGTTTTCACCCAGTTCATATGTTAAAATACTAATACCTAATGTGATGGTATGAGGAGGTGGGGCCTTTGGGGAGTGATTAGAGCCCCCTTACCCACTCTACCATGTCAGGACACAGTGAGAAGTTGGCAGTCTGTGACCCAAAAGAAGGCCCTCACCCAACCAGGTTGGCACCATGATCTCAAACTTTCAGCCTCCAGAAGTGTGAGGCATCAATTTCGGTTGTTTGCAAGCAGTCTGTGTTCTAGCAGCTGGAATAGAATAAGACATATGGAATAATGAACAACAGACACACTAAGATGAAGTGGATAGTCCAGTACTGATGGCTTGATTACACTGCTGTATCTACTGAGACTGGATTCTTGCTGTGAAATGTGTACTTATGTAACTTGTATCACAATTTCATCTATTTACAGAGCTCATCAAGTCAGTGAAGAAAGTGTATCTTATGTGAAGAATCACAAGTTATTAATCAGATAGGTGGAGTGCCAATAGTCCTCTAATGAATAAATGTGTTAAATTGTCATTCTCAAGAGCAGACATTTGACATAATTGTCCTTTAATACTGACAACGTGAGAGTGTTTAGTACCAAGACTTACACACGAGGTGCATAATAAGTAATGGCCAAATTGAACTAAATATGCTTCCATTGGAAACTATTAGACTATGGAAATATTTTTGAGAAAGTGCCAGATGTTCAGGTCAATAATATAAGTAGAGAAACGAGGAGGACTTTCTCAGTAAAGTTTCAAGCCTTTGTACAAATGGAAAGTGTGGCCTTCCCTCACCTGTCAAAAAAATGTGTAACATGAAATAGGATGTAGGCTGAACTTTGAAATCTTTGAAGGACTGAAAGGGTCCTGGTGTGTGTAGAATGAGGAGCGAGGATTCCAGAGGAATTTATGGGACACAAACTATGACCAAAGGCCGTAAATGAGAACAATCATGGAGGGAGGTAGGATGGAATCTTAAAATTTAATCTGAGAATTTGACATTTGTCTTCCAAATTAAGCTTTGAACAGAATTGGTAATGCTAAAAACTGAGCTTTGGGCAGATCATCTATAAGCTGCGCTCCACAGGGAAATAAGACCTCCAGGAGCTTGCTTAGATGGTACTTAACCTGGAAGCCAGTGATGGCAATGGCAGAAAGGGCAAGGAGAAAAGGTTTATTTTTGTTAGCTTTAAAAATTAAAATTTAATGACAAGGTCATCAAAAGATCAGGAGACAATATCCACTAGGTAGATCCTGGTTTCCAGGCTTCAGAAGCCACGCAAGATCTTGAGGTAAGAGAATGAAAGCTTCAGTGCCACACTTCTATTGATGAATATAAATTGCTCCAGAAAGCTCTCTATCCCCCTCTTTTAGCTTTCTTCCCTTCCTTCTTCCTCTCTATTTTCTCCTGTGCTATAACCCTCTTCCAGAAGCAGAGCATTGGAAGGCAAGCTCTACATTTAACTGGCAGGAACAAATTATTCCCAACTGTTTTCTTGGCCTCAGATCCCCGTTCTGTTGCCAGTTTTCTTTCTAAAATGTAAATATGACCATATCATTCTTCTGCACCATAACCTCAGAATTACCCATAAAATAAATTTCAAACTCAGTAATACAGCTTAAGAGGCCATTCCTAAAGCATTAACCCTCAATACTCCAAACAAGCACATCAGGACAAATCATACTGGACAATTTATTTTTCTTGTGTCAGAGAGAGCCTTTTCGTGCTGCCTACACAAATTTGATAGGCTGAACTTTCCACCTGGGGATGCGTTCACCTGTGTTCATCATATTCACCCTTCACAACTCAGCTCTTCAATGTAGATTTCCAGGAACTAGTTTATGTAGCACTGACTACTGTTCCTGTTGCTTGTTCATCCTTTTTTTCTCACCATAATTTTGCCTGTTGAGTGATTGCCTGCAGGCTTGAATTGAGTGTCTGTTTGTTTGTGTGTTTCACTGACTGCTGAACATGCAGAATTAGTCATCTCACGTCTGTGTCATGTGGTCACTTTATTCATCCCTCTAATATGGAACTCTTCACATCACCGTGTAGCTACCTGGTTATATGTTAATCTCCCACACTAGACTGGGAGCTTCTTTAGGACAAGGACCCCTATCTCAGCCATCTCTTCTAGCACGGTTCTTAATTAACCAGAGAGTTTTTGTCAAATAGAATTCTGTTCTTATTTCTTTGTTTCTTCCAGTCCTGGGCCTATGATTATATTTCTTCATTGAAAGACTGAGATCATTCCTAGCAGAACTTCAAGACCCAGTATTTTGTCCCCAGCTGGAACAAAGGCCCATCATGTATTTCCTACAGAGGGATTCATTAAATCAGTGTGTGAGGAGCACACTCTAACAGACACAGGGATGAAAATGTTCTCCTCTTGCTAAATAGGGAAGCGAAATTAGCTAATCATATCCAGCATTTAGCACCAGACAGAGAAACAAATGCATTTTGCATGAGGGAGTGACATGGGAGTAAAATGAACACCGCCCCCACTCCCGTGGATAGTGATTAATCCATATAATCACACTCATCCCTACAAACAAATTCTATTAAGAAATTCTAGATGTTGAAATTAATCCTTTCAACAGACTCAAGGAACACAATTCTTCAACAAATATTTATTCAATAGTATCTTAGAAGCGTGTAGTTATATTGTATTTGTTTAGCAGCCTCAGATGTAACATCTCTCAATTTCTCTCCATGTAATGATAAAGGCACAGGCACATACCCACACACAGATACGCAAACCTATAACACTAACATTCAACCTTATAGTAAAAGTTTACCAAAACCTAGTACAAAGATTAAGTAAGACCTATCAATGCAAATTGAGAAAGAAAACCTATGTCTTACATATAGTCTGCTGTTTGCAAAGGGCAAACCCATGGCCTAAAAGAAGGTATAATTAAAAAAAAAAAATAACTTTTACATTGTTTCCTTCCTAAATCAGAGATCCAGTCACAGAACTCAAGTACCAGGAAGTCTTGCTCAAGCATCCAACAGAGTAAAACTGCCTCATAAGTATATTCAATTTATATAAGTTAAATAAATAGGCTCAGTAGAGGACGGTAGGGGGTGAAAAAAAATATAAAGTTAAATAGAGCTGATAATTCTCATTTCCCTAATAAGTGTACTCTTTATTAGATATGACATTATATTTTAAATATTTATTTTATTGTTTGAAAGGATATCTATCTATCTATCATCTATCTATCCTCTATCTATCTATCTATCTATCTATCTATCTATCTATCTATCTATCTATCTATCTATAGAGAGGGAGATGGATGTGGGACCGTATGGGCGGGAACCAAATGGGGGCCTCCCGCATGGGAGACAAGAACCTTTGCTGCAGGGTTCAGCAGTTATCAGTGCGCCTCAGTTCAGCATGTGGGTTTGCAAGGGCCAGGGTTGGGATTTGATCCCTGGCCCTCACGGTCGCAAGGCAAGCACTCAACCTGCTGAGCTATCCCAGCAGTGCTATATATATTTTTATGAACTGTAACATATACATATTGTTACAGAGTTGTAGACATAAAACCACATATGCCAAACCAAATAGGTAACTTTAAGGGAGTTCCAAATGTAATTTTCCTGCCCTGTGAATTGAATATTTATTTCTACCTAAGGGTTTTAGTCCCATCATAATCGGTTTCTGCATTATTTTGGAGGATTGTAAAGAGCAAGGAGTGTGGATGAAGACTGGCCACACTGAAATGCACCCGTGAATGAAATATCAAGTCAAGTGCAGACCTGGAGGGAGAGAGGAGTCACCAAGACGGCAATGCAGTCGCTGGCGTCAGAAGATGGCAAACATACCAGAGAATCAGTCAGTGGTGTAGGGGAAGATTGCTTCACCTGCTACGGATCAGTGGATTTATAAAATATTGCAATTCCACACAGAGTGGGTGCAGGGATAGCTCTGCAGGTTGAGCATTTGTCTCCCAATCGCAATGTCCAGGGTTTGATTCCCGGCTCTGGCCCATGCACCAAATACTGAACTGTGGTGCCACTGGTAACCGCTGAGATGGCTCAGCAGTGAAGGGTCTTGTGGATCATGCGGGAGGCAGCAGTTTCATTCCCATCCTGTGTGGCCCCACATCTACCTGTGTGGAATGAAATCATGTACTGCTCTGGGCCCTCCCCGCTTCTCTCTCTTACCTTCTCTCAAATAATAAAATCAATCCAAAAGTCAGGCAAGGATGGTAAGAAAATTTGAAAAAGAAAAATGATAGAGGGAAAGCCGGGACGGCTCAGCGGGTT
>PVKE010010983.1:17966-41333 GCA_004027555.1 Craseonycteris thonglongyai
AGGCCACGAGGACCGAGGATCGAATCCCGGCTCCGGCCCAGGCGGACCCACATGCTGAACTGGGGAGTTCCCACAGTTCGGTTCTCTAGCTGTCTCTGTCTCTGTCTCTCTCTCTATCTGTCAAAAGTAAAATAAAAATAAATATGCACTGAAGATAAAATAATTACTCTCTATAAATATAAAAAGATATAAAAAAAAAGAAAAATGATAGAGCGGCCTTGCCTTAAAAAGTATTACAGAAGCCAGGATGGCGCAAGGGGGTTGAGTACTCGCATTGCAGCCCCGGGCCTTGAGGACTGAGTCCCAGTCTTGGTTCCAGTCCCAGCCCCGGCTGGTGCGGACTAGATTTTAACATTGGTAAAGCGGGACACCATTGACTCGGGGGGTGGGGGGGGTGTTCTTGATTAAAAATTTGGTCTATCTCCCGCCGTTCCCTAGCTTGTCGTGCATTCTTTCCAAAAATCGGGACTTTTTTAAAACGCCGCGGGACGTGGGACAAATTGTTAAAAATTGGGACTGTCCCGCCAAAAGCGGGACATCTGGTCACCCTACCATATGCTGAACTGAGGTGTGCTTCCCATCCCAGTTCAGTTCCCACTGGGGCAAGCTTCCCATGTGGGAGGCCCCAGGCTCAGCTCATGGGGGCACGCTTCCCCTGAGGGAGGCTCCTGCCCGGTTGCCAACCTGCATGGCCCAGAGCCCACCTGTGGAACAGAACTATGTCAAGAATCGAGGATGTACAATTATGGAGACTGCTCTGGGCCCTCCCCCTTTTCTCTCTCTCTCAAAAACAACAAAATAAATCTTAAAAAGTAAGTATTAGAACACATTGAGAACATGCAATTTTTATAATACATTAATATTTAAACTGGGAAGTACTAAAAAGGATGAACAGGTAAGTAAATAGAACAGATGTTTATGTACAGACGTACACTGACTCAATATACTATGTTAATATCTTATACACTGAAAGTTGTAAAGGAGTATAAAATAAACATATATAAGATTAAAAGTTGAGAAAACAGATTTGGAAAAATAACATTTAAATTCATGACTCCTAATTCCACCATATATTAAAAGTAAATTCCAGGCCATTTAAGAATAAAAGTATATCACTAAAAGACCAAATAGGCAAATGTGCTCCAAAAATCACATAAAGAAATACCGTAAAGTAAATACTACAAAATATGTTATTTCTAGCGTTAGACACCTATCATAAATAAAAAATAAAGAAATATGAGAAATACAAGAATATTTACAATGGAATTGACAGAGTTATGTTTGTGAAATATAAAGAACATTTACTAATCAATCAGGAAACAGAATCCTTGACTGAGCACTCACTCAATCAACAAAAAATTTTAAGCCTTGTCCTCTGCAAGAAATTTCTTGTTGCCTATAAAGTGGGTTGGAGTTAGACAATATCTAATTTTTTCATTTCATATTTAATATATAATTGCTGTAAGTGACAGAAATGGTTTATTTTTCCAATTTTTAATTACATTGGACACACGACATCATATTAGTTTCAGGTGTACAACACAGTGATGAGACATTGAGATAACCTTACAAAGTCATCACCCCAATAAATCCGGTACCCATCTGATACCACATATAGCTATTACAATATCACTGACTGTGAACCCCATGCTACTGTAAATTTGTACTTCTTAATCTCGTCCCCTTTTGGACCCACCCCTCCAACGCCCCTTCCATTGGGCAACCAACAAAATGTGCTCTGTAGATATGTTTGTTTCTGTTTTGTTTATTTTGTTCTTTAGGTTCCACATGTAAGTGAAATCATCTGACATTTGTCTTTCTCTTTCTGACTTACTAGACTCAGCACAATACCCTCTAGGTCTAACTAATGTGTTGCAGAGGCAAGATTTCATTCTTTTTTAGGGCTGAGTAATATTCCATTGTATATACATATCACCTCTTTTTTACATTCAATAGTATTTTATATTAAACTCACAGCATTGTGGTTGGACATTTAAAATAATTTAAGAAGTGATCTCCCAACTAGTCTAATACCCACCTGGCACTTTACATAGTTATTAACGTATCATTCTCTATGCTTTGCTTTATATCCCTCTATTTTATAACTACCAGTTTTTACTTCTTAATCCCTTCACCTTTCCATCCTGACCCCAACCCCCTCCCAACTATTGCCCCAACAAATCTAGTACCCATTTATAATACATAATTATAATATTATTGACTATATTCCTTATGTTATACCCTATATTCCTACAACTATAACCTCTTAATCCCTTCCTCTTTTTTAACCCTCACCCCAACATTCTTCTAATCCCTTCCTTCGATCTCCCTCTTTTTGTTTCTTTTTTTTTTTAAAGATTTATTTTATTGATTTTTGACAGAGAGAAAGAGAGACAGAGAGAGACAGAGAAAAGGGGGAGGGCCCAGAGCAGTCTCCATAGTTGACATTAGTTTTCCATATAGTTTCACTCCACAGGCGGGCACAGGGCTGCGCAGGGCAGGAACTGGGCCAGGAACCTCCCACATAGGTCCCGGCAAGAACTGAACTGGGGGCACACCCCAGTTCAGCATGTGGGTCCGCATGGGCCGGGGCCGGGATTCGATCCTTGGGGCTTCAAAGTGAGCACTTTACCCGCTAAGCCATCCCAGCTTTCCCTCTTTTTGTTTCTTAATTAAAAAGGAACAGGTAACTGTGTAAAAGTCAGAAAATACCAGTGACCCTTTGATCCCATCCTAGATTTTTCTGCTTTCAGCTAGACCCTCTGGAAACAGTAAAAGGGGCATCTGAATGTAAAAGACATGACTGCAGTAAGTAGACAAATAGATAATGTAATTATAAATTATGAAAATTACTGTAAATGTAATAGGATGTGGCAAAACTGGGAAAGGGGCAAGAATGTTCCAGGAAAAGTTTAATAATTATGATCAGTGGCAGCAGTTGGGCGCAAATATTTGCTTTGCATAAACATTCTCTAATTAGGACTTTAGAAAAAAAAAGAGAGATGTATATGAAGATGATTACTCACTATATATAGGTAAACATATATAATGATTTATAAAAACATACATATTTAACAAAGAAAGTAGCCTCAGTTGGACCATTCACTCTTCTTCGACTAGGTATTATCTTCCTTGTTCCAGTTAAATGGTTGGAGCCACCACCCTCTTATAAGTTCCCCATTTTGATTCTGCATTATCCTTTTTCATAGAGTCTACAGTGTTCTTAAGTCCTAGGCTGTCCATGCTGGCCATAAAATAAGCAAGCTGAGCATTTTTCTTTTCTGAGAGGCAGTGCAGTGGCTAGGTCTTAGCAATTAGGGCCACCTATACTTAAATTCTGGCTCCATCATTTATGAGCCACGTGGCCTTCTACAAGTCATTTGGCATTTCAGAGTCATAAATTCCTAACCTCCAAAACGAGACTCACATCACCTCCGACCTTACAGACTTACTTGGAGAGTTAAATGTGAAAATGAGATAATGTGTGCAAAGTGCCTGGCACAGAGTGAGGGTCAGTAAGTGGTAGCTGTTATAACACCATCTGTTTAAAGTTAGGTCATTGTGTTGGAAGCGCTTGCTGAAGTGACCGCAGGGCACCTTTTGTCTTTGCCGTTGCTCTTCTTCCTGTCTCTCCTCTGCGGTCATGCAAGGGCCCCTGAAATAGACACCTTTTACAAATACCAATTATAACAACTCCTTAGTAGAAAAACAGCCACTCTATCTCAGTATGGGGGAAGTTATTTATTTAGGAGATATTTTGTTTAAAGCAGAGTACACTCCCCCCACCCCCGAATGCTGGTAACTAGTTCTAGTATTACAAGTTAAGGAATTTTTGCCTAGTTGGAGAACCCTCATCAATCTTTGTTCTGCCAGAGAGCACAGATTCAGCTATTTTCTGGATCAGTAAAAGTTTCAAAAACAGGATTGGCTGCAGTAAAGAGCGTGCCAAAAAGCTTTGAAATATTCCCTTGACAGAAGAAAAGAGGTAATGAAGCCGGGTTTGCTTTAAGAATGGAGAAAAGATGAAATTCTTTCAGCTGTTTCCTGGCAAGCAAACCCATTTAGATTTGCCTTCTAGGCGAAAGCTCAAGTGAGCATAATATTTCCACTCCTTTTAACAGAGATGAAATCCCCTTCCTTTCATAAGTCCGCTGATTACTGGAGGTGTTCAAGGGGTTCAGAACCTTCTCTCCACACGGCTATCACTTCCACTTAGCCAAAGAGGCTGCAGGAGGTTTTCTGTTTCTCGTTATCTCACACCTCATTTGACCTATATTATATAGAAGTTATTTTTTTTTTTCTGAAAATTAAAGCTTATTCCTTTGGAAGCCCCGGCTCTTAAATAAATTAAGTTTTTAAAGTTGTATTAAGGCTTCAGGCAAACATAATGCATAGACCTTGCCCAGAAATTGTAATCTAATAAAACAACACAAATGAAGAGCTAATAACACCTACTAATGTCCCTGGTGTTTTATGCATATTGTCTTATTTTATTCTCACAACGGCCTCATGAGGTGACAACAATGATTAGCCTCTTCTAACAGATGATGAAAAATGAGGCTCAGAAAGAGTGAGTAATTTTCTCAAGGTTACATAGCTACTAAGAAAGAGTGTGAATCTGAAACCCAAATTAGTGGGATTTGAACGCCTGTGTTTTTGGCTGTACTCTGTGCTGTTCCCTGCACCTGAAAAGAGCCACATGTGAAGTAGAACCTTGACATGTGTAGATTTAACATATATAATTCAAATAATTTGCAGGTAATCTTAAAGGCCCATGGAATCAAGTCACTTTTAAGATTTGTCGAGCATGGGTTTGAATGACACACTCTGTGTGACTGGCACATGGGAGGCAGTAAGGGGGCCCATCCTGTGGCCCAGTGTGGCCCCCGGCTTCCCAGACATGTTCGTCATTCATCCTCCCATTTGTAACAACTATTGTGAAAAGATAAGATTTGCATTTCTTCATTAAGAGAAAGCCAGTTGTAGAATTAAGGACACCAGTTTTGTGTTTGGTAAAATACGTTTGGAAATATTCACTTACATTTATTTAATATCTATTTATTTATTTATTTATTTTTGACAGAGAGAGAACTGAACTGGGGGAGCTCCCAGTTCAGCATATGGTTCCGCACGGGCCGGGGCCGGGATTCGATCCCCAGTCCCGGGCGCTGCAAAGTGAGCACTTAACCCACTGAGCCATCCCGGCTTCCCCTACATTTATTTAGAGTCTACTGAATTTTATGGTCGAAACTATAATCCATAATGGTGTTCAACATTATATGTGTGTGTGTGTGTGTATACATATATATATACACACACACATACACATATACATATATATAGTTGTCAACAAAGATTTTAGGACATATGACTCAGGATTTTGAGTGATATGTATCAAACAATACATAACAGCATAGTAAAATACAGTGAAGGCAGGACTGTGGATGCACGCACGGTGCAGCTGGCATTATACTGCCAATCATGCTACGTGTGATCTGTTTCACTGAAGCAGTATGGGGAAGGCTGCTCTTACCTCCTGGCATAGAGCAGACACTGGTAGACTGGCCCAGTTTTAGGAAGAAGTGTTGGCATGTGTAACAGTGTCATCAAAACAAAACAAAACACAGCAAAACAATAAAACACCTCATTTATTCCTCCAACAAAATACGTGCTGGAAGCCTAGTATCTGCCAGCCCACGGATACAGAGATGTGTGTCTTCAGGCAGAAGCAACAGGAAAAGTATGCACGTGATTGATTCCCTTTGAAGGAACTCAATCCTTCTCCTTCCTTGGCCAATTTCCATAAAGAGAAGTCAGGGATATAGCAGGTTTGTGGCAATTACTCAAGAATTCTACACTGGGCTTTGGAATCTGCATCCCCCCCCCCACCCCCCCATTCTAGTCCCATCTAATTATTGACACTCAACTAGTTCATCTATCCCATCCCACTTTTGCCATTTGTTCTTTATGGGTATACTTTGTTTCTCTTGCTTGATCCTTGTTAATCTTGAAAGCCTTTGCCCACCACTCACTCTCTGAACCCTGTTCTCCCAGCCCATTCATACAAGATATACCTACTCAGGTGCAACAGCTGAGCTTTAATAGTGTCACCCATTTGGGGAAGGGAGGGTTTTGATCAAGAGCATGTGGCTATAGAAGATATGCAGTGCTTAGGGGAGCAATCAGCTCAGGCAAAATGTCCCAACGCAGGAAAGGTTGAAGCAGGCACAGATAGTCATTAGAAATCTGCACATTTGGTATCAGGAGAGACTATCAAAAAACAACGAGGTCCAAAATATTGCTCTGGGGTTTAGAAGATCACTGCAATTCCCTGGCATGTCCAGAGGGTAGAACATCATGGCTTTAAGTGGAGTAACTCAGATCTTTGAGCTGTGGGTTCTGCCATTTACCATTTCTGTGACAGACTCTGAAAATTATGTAGCCTCATGGAGCCTCCTCTTCCTCTTCTGTGCAATGAAAATGATACTACCTATCATGCACATTTTATGAGAATGAAATTACATAATGCATATAAAGCATCAGCACATAGTACAGAAAGTGGTAGTTTACAATGCTGATGAGCTAGGAATGTTACAGTGAGAGAACTGAAGTATAAGGGCTAGACTGGTACATTCACTTTACTTAACAAAGAGTTGAATTCCTATTTTGAGTACCTAATTTGTGCCAGGCATTGGACACTGACTATTGAGGCTAACATTGTTAAAAAGACCAATATGGCCTTTTCTTTCATGGATTTTAAAATCCACAGGGATTTATCAGCAACAGAACACATATTGAGGAATAGTTTAGGACTAAAGCAGTAGACCATAAGAAATAGGGCATAAGTTTGAGTGATGTGGTTTTTAGCATTAGAATAGAAGGCAAATATTGTATCTCACAGCCTCCTTGCCTACATTTTGGATGAGACCTGGGCACTGGGCAGGACCAAGTCTGCAGGTGGAGGTCAAGGGACCATGGGTGACTGGGAAGAGAGGAGGGAGCTAGAGGAAGGCAGAAACTGACAATCTGGGAGGCTTCACTGCATGTCTGACTTGCAGTAAGTACTTGGTAAATATTAGCCTTATTATTGTTGTTGGTGTTATTATTATTACTGACATCAGCATATTCCTTGGGCTGGCACTATTGATCCTTGTCCAATGACTCACAGCCCTCTGGTGTCAACACCTGCCACTGTGTCTGGCTGCAGGATCCTGGTGTGCTCAGAACCAATGAAGCCACCTGTTTTCCATGTTGACTGAACCAAGTGGAGCTGAGCTTATCATGATTCTAGAGCTTTTGAGCCTCTTTAGAAAGTGTATATTTTCTTTCCAGCTATGGTGTCAGGTTATCTAGTATCCCTTTTCATTGCCTCAGTGAGCTTACCTTCAACAACTCCTTGCACCCTCTTTTAATATATTTTGAGCTAGAAAAAGGGTGTAACGTTCATGTTATAATTTTGTCTAAAATAAGAGTAAAATATATCAGAACCATCCTATGAGCAAAATGGATCGGCTTTAGCAGTATGGAAGAGGCTGGAGGACTGGGTTTGAGATCAGGACTGTTCTGAGGAACTTCACTTTCATTTCTTCAACTGTGGCAAGAGAATAATAATACCGTAGTCAACCAACTACTTCAGGGCAATGTCCGTGGGAAGACACGAGGTTATACATGTGAGTGCTTTATGAAGTGAAGAACACTGTAAAAATGGAAGACACAATATATCTGAATACGTTTCCTGGGACAGTAGGGGGTGGCAGGATCAACAATGCAGACAGAGGTAAGGAAGACATTCCTGGAGTAGAATATTAAAGTCAGATACAATTTTAAAATTGTTTGACAACTTTTTCATCTTTACATTAAGGAGAACAAAATTATTTGCGACATTTTAAGAACTCTGGAAAAAAGATATTGGCTTAAGACTGCTGTGAGTTCCTATATGACCACCCAGGTTTTGGTCAAGTTAAGTAATATTTTGAATGAACCCACACATTTATAATATCAGCAGAAGATGTTTACATGTTAATTAAAATTTATCAAAGTATTCAAATTATTTTTATAGACAGTCTCGGTGACAAACTCTGGAATAGTTTCTTATAAAAAATCTTTTTATATTTTTGACAAGTGAGTTCACAACAAGGCCAGGAACTACTGAAATGTGCACCAGATAATTAAACTGTCTAGCATGCAAGTTAAATTTCCTCTGGAAATTTGATTATGTCAATGCAGCTTAAAACCATTATTAAGAAATGGCTTGTGTCATATGCTAATTTGTTTTATTACACTAAGAATGAAAACTCAGCTAAATGCTGATTATTTCTTTTTAAAATACCCTCTAGAACTAACACCACAGTTGACAAACTTCTTCCCTCAATTTCATAAGCCATTTTTAAAAAATTGATACAAATACATGTTTTATACATTTAAATCATGGTTCAACTAATTATAATGTCATATGGCTTTTATATATACTTGTTTTAACACCTCAGATTAATATTATAATTGTAAAGTCAGTTTAATTGCATAGTGACTTATTTCACTTGGAAATTTAAAAAATTTTTGACTCACATTCATTACTTGCTACCTGCCATTGACCAGTTTAACACTAGAAATAGATACCATTAAACGGTATCTCAGTAAATTTCCATTTCAGCAACTTATTTCAAAATTTGTGATCTATTATTAATTATGATTAAGCTCTGATGCAATGACATTTTATTTCACTTGCATTCCTAAGCACACATTAGCATAATTAATTCCTTATACCTTTCAAAACCTGGTTCAAAGTAAGAAGGCATTGAAAATGTTGAATTTAGTTATTAAAGTGTCACGGGTCACAGAGGCAGTAAGTACTTCCTTATGAATTAGTGAACAAAGTCAAAGGCTCTTGGCAGTACCGGTGACCTCAGTCCTGGGACAATAAACTCTGACTGAACAGGTCTGTTCTTGCAGACCTGTTCTGTGTGAGGTCTGTGTGAGCATTGTCACTGATCAGGAAATAAAAAAAGACGTATTTGGCTGTGTTTCAAGTAAGATCTGGATTGCAAATTCAAATGGCCCTGTTGTGAACTCACTTGCCAAATCATTGCCCATATCCATTCAATAATCGGATCATAATCAGGTAGGGCAGAAATATGAAGTTTAAATGATTCACCAAAAGCCAATTAGTGCACTTAGGATTTTATCATTTGGGTTGGAAGGGACATTAAAGCTCACCTAACCCAAACTCCTGTATAGTTCTTGGAATGCCATGAATTAGGGGATAAGAGTGAATTAAAAGTATTTCTCTTTCTATTAGAAAGCTTAATAATTTGTTTAAATGAGGTGGTCTGTATTATGGTCATTAGTGAATATGACTAAATCTTAATATTTATGGATATCTATTTGTGTTTAATTTTATCTCCTAAATTATAAAGGAAACATTCAGGCTTACCCCAACTAGCACTCTAATATCTCTGTATAGTCCTTAGCCACAAGTATTTTCCCTTTATAAGAGATGTATAAAAAAATTCATTGATTTCTGAACTCACTAATTTTTCTTCTCCACTGTGATAAACATATACAATCACATCATGTCTTGAGGGCACAAAACCATTAATTACTAACACATTATATTTAGTGATAAAAAGAATCAAATCAAATGAAAGAATTTTATGGATTTCCATCTGATTTACTACCTGATCCCCGGAATTATCTTTTTCTGGAATTATTTACTGTCCACATATATTCGTTCTGCTAGCATTATTTAACCTCTACTGGCATTATTTTCTTTTAAATGCTTGCCTGTCACAGTGAAAGCTTTTAAGCTTTAAAATGGGGGAGAACCCCCACAGACCTTCATTATGTTTTCTAAGTCAGTTCAGTGAGCACAGAACAACAGAGAAAGCAGGGACCTTGAGAGGCCTTTATTATTTCCAGAAAAATAAATAAATAAAAAGAAGAGAATTGATAACCTAGCCTTTATAACATAGTCCAGCATCTCAAAACATTAAGTTCACAATGCTGATGATTTTCTCTCTCCTTTCTGAGTCCTGGATGATCCTGGAGAGTTCTGATAGGCCATCTCTTGCCTCCCTTTCCAGATTATGCCAGGCCGTCAGAGCAGACGGTGATATCTCTGTGTATTCCAACCCTCGTGCTTATCTCCTTTGAAACACAACAGAGGTGTCATCTTGTCCGGTTTATTCAATTTTCTAAGTATATCTTCGCTTCCTTTTATCTTGGAAGCCATTCCAAAAAGCCTGGAATTACACAGGTGCTCCAACTCTCGTCTCCATATCCACTATTAGATCATTTCTTTTGCCTAGAACACATTTGGCGTTTTTAAGATTTATTTTATTGATTGAGAAGGAAGGGGAGGAGGAAGAAGGTAGGACCCAGAGCAGTCTCCATAGTTGTACATCATTAGTTATGACAGTTTCTTTTTTGACAGAGGAAGAGACAGAGACAGAAACAGAGAGAGACGGGGGGGTGGAGGGGGGGTGGGGAGGGCCCAGAGCAGTCTCCATAGTTGTACGTTATCAGTTTTTGACATAGTTTCATTCCACCCAGGTGGGCAGAAAGCCGAGCAGGGTAAGAACAGGGCGGTGGGCCTCCCACATGGAAAGCAAGCCCCTGCAAGCTGGGAGCCAAACTAGGGGCCTCCCACATGGGAAGCACACCCCAGTTCAGCATATGGATCCGTACTGGTGGGGGCTGGGACTTGATCCTCAGATCCTGGGGGCTGCAAAATGAGCACCTGACCCGCTGAGCCATCCCGGCTTCCCCTATGACATAGTTTCGTTCCACATAGGTGGATATGGGGCCGTGTAGGTTGGGAACCCTCATCGGGGAGCTGTCCTGATGGGTCACCAGCTATACTGCAGTTCAACAGAGTCTGCACGGACTGGGGCTGGGAATCAAACCCCAGACTCGGTGATTGCAAGGCAAGCGTTCAACTACTGGTCTATCCCAGTGTTCCCTGCCTGGAACATTCTTCACCTCCCTTTTTGCATCCCTAACTCCCAGTCATCCTTCAAGGCTGTACTCAGGCTTTGTTCCTGGTAAACATTCTTGCCATGCCTCACCCTCACATTGGATCACCTGCCTCACTTTTATTTGCTGCCACACCACGCTCTGTATATCCCCCAATCATTTATTACGTAGCATAGCCATTATTAGCTTATTCATCTCTCCCTGTCCCTGGACGATTTGGGGCTCAAGATGCTGTTTCTTTATAGTAAAATTCTGAGTAATGGTGCCCAGAAAATAAGAAATTCACAGTGAAGATGTGTGGGTTGAATGAATATATAGTGATATGTAGCTTAGATTTTGACAGAGAAGGCTGACCTTTAGCTGAGATGTCTATTTTTTTATGAGTCATTTTCCTTCTGATTCGACTAATACGGGTTCTCTCCAGAGGCAAGAGTAATTATTATCTGGATTCCCATAAAATCTGATCCTTCCAAGAAGACACAAGTCTCCTATGTCAATCAAAAAGTGGCACCCGAATGCTGAGCGGATTGACAGAACTGCTCAAGTGCACAGGCACCTGAGGCCCTGTTTAGAAATACAAGCGAATCATGATATGCACAAACTCAATGCTTGTCAGTCATTTTCTTTACACTCAAGATAGTGGTGGGAAAGTACTGTGTTTTATAAATTACTCATAATTGAATTTGTTTAAATGCTCAACCCTGATGCATTTTAAAACCCAATTCACCATATAAAGCTATCAATATGGAGGCAAACTTTTAGTTACTTATCTGTTACCTAAAGTGAGATACTATCATAGAACTGGAGAAACATCAATAACCGAAATCTCAGTGACCAAGCTAGAATGGTATTCTAACCAAGTAAACGGAAATGATGGTAAACAATCAAGACCCTGTTAAGGACATAGGGACTATGAAGGTAAAGGAAGATGACAGTTTTATCAGGATTTTAAAAACAGAATACCACATCTATTATTCCTAAGAAAGTATCTTGTATTTTTCATAAAAAAGAAAATAATCAGGCATCTGTTTATTTGAATTTAGAGACACAGCTGTACTGGCCTGGAGGGTAAGGAGAGGAAAATATGGATAACAACAGAATAAACCTCTTCTTGCCCTGAATTAGTCTAGTTTGCCACATAATGTATATGACAGAAGAGTAAAGTTGCTTACTTATTCTTTCTCAAGGAAATAAAGTGCAGATTGCTATGAGCTGAAGTTAGGTGGGCCCAGAATTAGTTTCTGAAATATCTGGTAACTTTCAAATACAAAAATGATGGGGAGTTTTTTCATTCTTCTCTCTCACCTCCTTGATGACCTTGTTCTGAAATTGGCTTCCACAGTTTCTCTCTTTCCCCTGGGATCTCCCATCAGTTTCCAATTTTATTCAATGTTATCTGTTTTCCTTCTCCAGCTACTATTTATCGAAGCTTAAAATTCCCACTTCCTCATTTTCCATTTTTTCTCATCTGGTCAGGCTTTCAAATTCACCATAACTTTTATTAACGCACTCGATGACCAAAAACTGCTGAAACCAAAGGCTGATTTTCATTTTACCTGTGACTCATCTCTAAATACCATTAGCTACAGTTTCACTCTCTCTTGAAACACTTCATCCTCTAGCAGGGGTGGCGAACCTTTTGGCGATTGGGTGCCAAAGTTTATGAAATAAGAGTATACTTGCTCGACTCGCGTGCCAACCCATTGAGTGAGATAGAGGTATCGATTATTTTTATGTCTATAAGAGCATAAACAATAATTTTTTAAATGGTATTCACAGCTCCGCGTGCCGAAATAATTGCTCCGTGTGCCACTTTGGGCACGCGTGCCATAGGTTCGCCACCCCCGCTCTAGGTTTTCAATCCTACAGATCTTGTTTTCTTCCTACTTCACCAGTTGATTCTTCTCTGGGTATCGTTTTCTAAATTTGAGGTGCCCCATGGCTGTCTTTGCATCTCCTTTTCTTATCTACACTCTATCTGACTAAGTTTCAGTACTATCTATACCCTGTATTCTCCAACCTGGTCCTTGTATTATATAGTCGACTGCCTTCTTGATATTTAGCTCCTTTTGGATTCCTATTAGGCACCTGAAACTGAAGTGCAAAGAGATTCATTGTGTTCCTTCCTCTTACCCTCATTCCAAACACCCCAGCCACACCTACTTCCCTTAAAGCCCTCCCCAAGTCACCAGGATTGTATCATCATGCATACCAACTGCTCAGGCCAAAAACGAAGACGTCAACCTTTAGGTCCCTTTTTTCTTCACATCACTCATTAATCCATCAGTAAGTCTCATTACTCTGAAATATATCCTCAATTCAATCACTTTCACCATCTCACTGCCTCTAGAGCAAGCCTCCATCTGTCACCTGGACTGTGACAGATAGCCGCTCACTGGTCTCCCTGCTCCACCTCTGCCTATCTGACAATTGGCTCTATTCGTAACAGGCCAAGTGATCTTTTAAAAACATCTAAATGCGGGGATGCCGGGATAGCTCAGGAGGTTGAGCGCTTGCCTCACAATTGTGAGGTCCGGGATTCGATTCCTGGCCCTGGCCCAATGCAAACCCATATGCTGAACTGGGTTACAACTGGGAACTGCCAAGATGGCTCAGTGGTGAAGGTTCTGGCCTCCCATGCGGGAGGAGCCCAGTTCAGTTCCTGCCTCACTTGGCCCCACACCCACCTGTGTGGAATGAAACCATGTCACAACTAATGATGTACAACTATGGAGACTGCTCTGGCCACTCCCTCTTCTCTCTCACTTTTTCTCAAACAATAAAATAAATCTTAAGGAAAAATATCTAGATCTACACCATTGCTTCAGTTAAAACACAGTAATAGCTTTCCACTGCAAGGCCAGCAAACTGTAAGCTCTTCACCCTATGCCCTATGATCTGCCCTACTTAGCCTTCTATATTCACTCGCTCCACCTGTGTGGTCGCAAAGCCATTATGCTTCAACCTTGAACTACCTGCAGCCCCTTCTTTTTTTCTTTAAGATTTATTTTTATTGTTTTTTACAGAGAGAGAGAGAGAGAGAGAAAGAGAGAGATACAGAGACAGAGAGAAGGGGGAGGGCCCAGAACAGTCTCCATAGTTGCACATCATCGGTTTTTCCACATAGTTTCATTCCACAGGTGGGCGGGGCTGCACAGGGCAGGAACTGGGCCGGTGTCTCACCCCGGTGAGAACCGAACTGGGGGCACTCCCCAGTTCAGCATATGGGTCCGCACGGGCCGGGGCCAGGATTCGATCCTTGATCCCCGGCGCTGCAAAGTGAGCGCTTAACCCACTGAGCCATCCTGGCTTCCCCTTCTTCTTTTTTCCTAAGATTTATTTTATTGTTTTTGACAGAGACAGAGAGAGAGACAGAGAGAAGGGGGAGGGCCCAGAGCAGTCTCCATAGTTGTATGTCATCAGTTTCGACATAGTTTATTTCCACACAGGTGGGTGGGGGCCTCGCAGGGTGGGAACTGGGCTGGAGGCCTCCCCCATGGGAGGGGGCCAGGGGCCCAACTTGGGGAGAGCACTGAACTGGGGCCCTCCTGCATGGAGGCACATCCCAGTTCAGCATATGGGTCCACATGGCTCATATTCCGGTTTCCCAGCCCCTTCTTTTTTATGCAAATCCAGAATACTCTTCCCCCAGATGAGTGGTGGGTTCTCTCTCATCATTCAAGATCAGCTCATATTTCTGGGCTTTCCATCTAACATTAGCAGCCTCCACACCGCACCCACCAATTAACCCCTCATTTTCTTTATAGAACACTGTTTTATCTTCTTAAAGAGTACTGATCAAATACGGAAATCATCCTACTTGTTTGTTGAACATTTTCTCACTACTAAAAGGAAAGTTTCTAGAGGGCCCAGAGACTTGATCCTCTATCCGTGGGGCCTAGATTTAATGCTTAATGGCATTTGCTGGCTGACTGACTCACAATGCCTCTCTATCACATATTAAAATGTATCTTTCTACTCAAAACTTCAATAACTCATTTTTTTTGAGTGATAAGCTCTGAGAGGAATTATTTTGGGGGTGGTAGACCTGTAGAAACCTGTCTTTCTTTGCTATCTCAGACCATTCCAAGCCTGCCTCCTGCTTTCTTAGCCTCTGGATCCACTTCTACCTCCGTCTCTGTCTTCATCTTGACCTACCATGGCCTCTAAACTTCTTTATCTAAATATTTACCTTCTTTGTGGCTCTATCTCCAGCTTTCTCTCCCGTTTAAAAAAAATGCAAAGGGTTTCCTTTAAGAGGAGTACAATATTGGCAAGTGACAACATTTATTGAGGGTTAGAAACCATTATCATAATATTCAAACAGCTAGCTGTTTTGGCTATTGTCTTAAAGAAGATGACACATTTTAGCTATTATAAAAAAACTCATCATGACACAACTCTTTTCCGCAAAATTGGATAACTGTGGATCAAATCACATTTCCTAGATTATTCTCATATAGTATTTCTCGATAGAATAAGGGCTAGTCCATTTAATACCTTAGTGTAATGTAATAGAGAAGCTCAATTTAATTCTTTGGTGTTTGAGGTCATATTCATTTCCAGAGTAACTCATGTTTCTAGGCAATATATTTTAGATATATTTTCATTCACAATATGTTTACTGAATTGCTACTATGTGCTGGGAACTGTAACATATATTGGGAATGTAATGAGGATGAACAAAATAGACATGTCATTTGTTTTCATGAAGATTAGAGTTTAGGGGAGAGGTAGATGTTAATAAAATAAGAAATAATAGGTAACAATTATTGAATGAATGCTTACTGTGTGTCAGGCAATGTTCTAAGTGTTTTACAACTATTAACTCATTTAATACTTGCAACAACTCTCTATGATGTAGGAATTACTAACATTTTATAGAGGAAAGTCACACAACTAGTAAGAAGTCATGATGGGATTTAAAATCAGGCTAAAGAAGTCATACTTTTATTCACTAAATTTTATTACTTGTTGGGACTTGTTAACAATAGAAAAAAAGAGAAGGAGGCAAGAATTACTTCAATATAAGTTCTATGAACCTAAAGTAAAGAGTATAAAGAGAGTACAGTCCAGAGTGACCTAGTTTGGGGAAAAAGGAGATTTTTCTCAGGAAAAGCTGTCAGAAATGAGATGAGAAGGATTTAATTTATTTATATTTAATTCCCCCCAACCCTTCACTGCCCCACCTAATACAAGAACCTTCTTTTCAAAAGAATACAGAGGCTCTTCATTGACAATTTGGTAGTTAATTCATTCTTCTGACCTTTCAACTTCCTACAATATAATCAATCTCTGCTGTGGTTTAACATAATGCAAAATAAGAACAAATAAATATAGGTCAGATGCACATAAACCACTCCCTGGGTGGCTACGGTCTGTCTCAGGATGAATATGAATCCAGCATGAATATGACACCTTCAATACTAACCCTAAGAAGTGAACAATATTAACTCCCATTCTTTTGTGACCCATTCCAGTCACTTGTAGATAAAGCTATAGTTCAGAGAGGAAGTATTTAAGAATACTATAATCAGATTATGCAATCAGGGGGCTGGAAAGTCTGACCTTATTGCATTTAACTTGTGACACATTAGATAATAAATCATTTCAGGGGACTGGCACCTGTCCTTCGTAATGCTGGTCTTTAGAAAAACAGGCCTCCCTGCCCGTGTGGCAGAACACTAGAATGTGTTGCCAGAGGTCAATGTACGGTCCTTTGAAGCAACAGTTCATTTAATTCCCAGATAGACTAGAAAGTGGCAGTTTGTTCCTTGGGCACAGATTTCATTCTAACCCAAACACTTATCAAAAATATAAAATGTTGCACAGAAGGGAGATGAAGAGAAAGAAGAATGAATGTATTGCACAATAATCACATCCTAGAGGATTGATCTCCTTTTTTTTGCAAACTTGCCAATAAAATTCAGATTGCAGAAAAGAAATCATAGACTTGTGATGAGGTGCTGAGACTAAATCAGCAAAGGATAAGCAAGAAACACCCCAACAGCAATTATTCAACAGCCACTGAAATTTGCAAAAGATGCCAGTATTTCCCAGTAGAGTAAACCAATCACGATGCTGAAATGTCCACTGTGGAAAGAGTCTGTTAAAAATGCAGTACAAAATTTCCCCGCAGTATATTTTGTCTTATGGAGTGTAGCATTATGCATAACAGTCCACAAATAGCCTCAAGGTTGTAGCTACATCAGCAGAGCTGTCTTTACTTTTCTGTCCATGGCTTTCATTTTTGTACTGAAATGGGGACACACTGGCTAGCTTAATTTATTATCATCAATGATGGTTTATGTCTAGTAAGTTTAAATGAAGGAATTCAAACCCAAATCCTACGAGTATATAAACCCATTTGACTGCTCTTCTTTATGGCTAGTTTATTGGCTAATTCTACGTATCTTTGGCACAGTCAAGAAAGGCCTCCTTTTGGGCTGGCTAGTGATACCTTCTTTATGTCTTCTAAAATAGCCCAGATTGGCAGCTCCTCAGAAATAAAAAATGGATATAGATGAGAGCATCTTATTTAATAAGTAAACTAATTACTAATACACTTATCTCTCTAGTTCTTTTTCTTTCTTTTTTTTTATTGTTTTTGACAGAGACACAGAGAGACAGAGAGAAGAGGGAGAGTCCAGAGCAGTCTCCATAGTTGCATGTCATCAGTTTTTGACACGGTTTCCTTCCACACAGGCGGGCAGGGGCCTCACAGAGTGGGGACTGGGCTGGGGGCCTCCCACATGAGAGGCACACCCCCTCAAGCCAGGGGCCCAACGGGGGGGATGATAACTGAACTGAGGGTCTCCCGCATGGGAAGCACACCCCAATTCAGCATATGTATCCACACGGGCTGGGGCCGGGATTTGATCCTCAGTCCCTGAGGCTGCAAAGTGAGCACTTAACCCACTGAGCCATCCCAGCTTCCCTACCTCTCTAGTTTAAGTAAGCATTTCTAACACTATAAAATATGCCTTCAGCTTGAAGATAACATCAAGGCAATTGTTTTCATCCTTAACCGTGGCAAACTACCCATCCTAGAGATCTGGGGTAAGTATAGAGAACTTGTACTCCCTCCTGGAAGCTCGGAGCCGCTGGGTAGCTTCATCCTACTCTTCTTCAGGCATCATGTTTCTGCTGAGGACGGAAGTGGAAAGGAGATGAAGTCAGAGGTGCTCGCTTCTCTTTGATAGTTCTTTGGCAAGGCTTCCCCCTTAATGGTAACCAACTGCATCTTGCTAATTAGGTGAGGAAAAGGAGGACTTCCTTAGTGCAAAAAGTGGGAAGAAGGAGCCCTGGGAATGAGAACAGTCCCACCATTTGGATGAAGAGTCTAAAATGAGTTAGCTGACGAGAAAAATATAGTTTTCATTCTAAAGGGCCCTGAGGCCATGTAAGCAATTGATTGCTAATAGTAGTCAATAGATCACTAAGAGACTAATGCAGTCCTATTTTACAATTTGAATGGCTATTTGAATTTTATGATTTTTCATAAATTTCATGTTATTTATTATGGGGAATGTGTTGTCTAAGAGTAGAGAGTAGCATCGTATGCCTTTTCAATATCTACTCAAAGAAGACAATGTGAGTTTTGTGATGGCTTTATACATAGAGTCAAGTAAAGCATATTTTGCTCCATTGGCACTGTGTGACTATGTGATAGTATTGCTAAGCCATAGTGCGAGTAGAATGCTGTGCATGAAAGCAGAGTGAGGTGCTGTGGCTTACCCCCCACCTCATGAGCTCAAGGTCACAGATCTTAACGTGACCTAGGTATGACACCTACCATGATAAGGTTCTAGTATATAATTATAACTAATAATGAGTCATTTTGGTTTAGAGATCCAGAATTAAATTTCTTATCTGTTCAAGGCACAAATCTTCAGAAGTAATGAAGATAATTCAGGATAATGATTTGTCTGATGCATTTCTATGGGTACTCTGGCAAAAAATGCCAGAGTACCCATATCACTTCAAATTATAAGGTCTAGGATAATGTCTCCCAGATGTTTATTAAAAGTCCTCAAAGTAACTTTGTGAATTTGCATATAAATTCTGCAGTAAATCCCCAACATGAGTATAGGACATATTTTATGAATACCAGATAATAGCAGAAAACTCAAGATTAAAATTTTAACTGCTATAAATGTTTTCAAAAACCTCTGAAAAGGATTCAAAATGATCATAACACCCAGGCAATCTTAAAATGCTCCAGTGACCCTTGGCGGTGGAATCACTCTTTTCACAGCATGTTCATATTTTTCCCATCCATACCCTGTGTTGCAATTCTTTCAGTATTTTTTCTTCTTTTGAAACTGATTTTTCCTGGGAAGATGGGTGGCTTAAATAGGTTTCAGAAAATTCAAGCAATCTTTTCCAGAAAGAAACAAGATTCAGTATTTATCCATTTCAGCAGCATCTGATGATAATAAATAACATTTTAAGATGCCAAAGGGGTAATCTAAAGGCAGTTTTACAGGCAATGTATATCATTTTTTTGAAACACAGTACAGCTTTCTCCTTATGAGATCTTACATAGAATATCCCTGGTTTCATTGAGGCAGCAGAATCTGGTGATTAAAGTCTTAAAAGAGGAGTCAGGACCTTTGGATTCTGAAGTTGATGTCATAGCAGCTCAAACACCCACTATCTAAGCCCCAAGAAGAATTACAGAATCTGTGAGTTAGAAGACAGAGGACTAGACTTAAAATGAGAATTTTTCATTTTAACACTTGCTCTCGAAAATGGTCTGTCTGAGGTCCAGTTCCTTTGTAACTTCATTTATAATTTGGGGGAGCAATCACTAGCTTCCGCTTGGAGTTGTTATAGGTTGTTATGTGTTTATGAGGTTATGTGACCTAAAATTACTTTGAAAAATCTAAAACCTCATCAAGTGAGCATGACTTTCTGGTATATAGATACAATAAAAAAAGGAAAAAAAGGCTCATGCCCTGTACCCAAGACCTAAAGGAAATGAGACGCTACTGTAATTTCACACTGCACTTATTCCTCTTTTAGTTATGGAAGAATCTGTTACAAAATACAGCAATGATCTTTTTATGATCTATCCTATGATGGTGTAAAAGGTCTTTCAAAGAGTGTTGTCTGAATATCTCTTTTACTATTATTCTTTTAAATTGTTATTCATAAAAAGCCTTTATTTTAGAGAACTTTCAGTGAATTCCAGTAATTTGGGAGGCTGAAAGCAGGAACTATAAAAAAGATTAGATTTGATGTATTGCCAGTGTCCAGTGTTTAAAAACTGGATGAGTATTTATCTGCAAATAATAACCGGGAGTCTGGGCAGAGTAAGAGTGGGTGAGCAGAGCCTTGGGGGCTAAGATAATTAGAAATCGAGGTCTCAACTATGAAAAAATTTTGAATGACCGATAAGAGTAATTTTGAATTCCAACCCAATTCTCTACGTCAGAAAAGTTTTATTACTTTTTAAATTTCAAGCATAAACATAAATTAAGATAAAAATTTATTATTGAATGGTGAATGGCAGAATATGTGCAAATATTAGTAATCTTTTGCAGAAATCCATGGATAGATTAAGGTTTGGCAATGATTAATGTCTCAAGTCTATTCTCAAGAGCAATAATTTATTATCTAAAAGAGATCTCTAGTCTAGAGATCCACAGCTGGCTGATACTTTGCAGTTTTTACCATTGCATTGATTCCTATTGTAACTCAGAAATTTCTATTCATGGTAAAATTATATAATCAGTTTACTCAAGTTGCTTTCCTAATGGAGAAGCTACTGAGGAGAATAAACCTCTGGGGATGAGGTACCCGAGGGAGTAATTTTGCCAAACAATTACAGTGACATTATGAGGATTACAGTCAGCTGGCAATTAAGCACTGTTCTGGGTGATCTGAAAGACAAAGCAGTTGGCCAAGGCAAATCCTTCACATTAAGGTATTTTTTCCTAAACACTGTGTTGTCTGACTCAACGATCTGTTTAGTTCAGATGGATTGGAAAATCGCCCAAGTCTCCACAGCTCTCAGCGGTGAGGCATACACACCCAACATAGTTAAATGTTGTGAAATAATAATTTCATTGATAATAAAACAAAACCAAACCATGTTGAGCAAAGTGACATTGACTACTCAGAAACGCATCTCAGAGTCAGAAGAAACCATAGCACCATGCCACCCACTACAGGAGGCAGAGATGTGGAGAGGCTTTGGAGTTTCAAAGAATGAAAGTGATTCCTGGTTGCACCTCTTCCTAACTGAAGGACCTTAAGCAAGTAACCCCTAACCTCTTCGCGATACTGTGAGAATAAAAACATTAGCTACAAGAGAAGATTTAGTGCAGATTAAATATGATAGTACATGATCCCTAGCACACAGTAGTGGTGCCATGAATGCTAGCAATCATTACTATTTATTTGATACTTGGAGTGACTCAGTGTGTCAGATGTAGCTCTTATCTCTCAGCTCCACACCCGCATTTCTCGTCTTGGCTTTGGGATGCTGGAGCCAGTACTCTACAAAACCACATGTCTGCTTTGCCAAGGGGATCCCGGCGGGTTGTGCCAGTAGAGGCCACCAAGGGAATACCGCAAGGCTAAAGGGAAGAGAAAGGACTTGGCTTCTTCCAGGCTGCTCTCTGTTTGCCTCCTGTGGGTTTTCTGTCTGCCTGCGGTTTCTTTCAGCATCCTCCCCAGGAATCTTCTTCATCCCTTTAGCAGGTCCTTTTCAGAACCGTGGCTGAGTCCAGCACAGTTGTTCTAACACTTACTTTCCTGAACCACTTTGTCCTGCTAGTTACAGGTCTGGATTTGAGCCCCTTAGGGTCCCTCCCTGCAGCTCTAAGACACCGTCTCCAGCTGGAAGCACCCCTTCTTCTCAGACTTGCAGCTTCACAGGACTTTTCCTCTAAGCTTCTATGTGTGGAAATTCCAGCCTCTTCCTAGCAATTCCTCAGCTCCAGGAATGATAACTGCTTCCAGAATTTGCTATGTTCACACTATAGACTTCTTTTATTGTCCTTCCAGTTACCTGACCAACAACTTTGTACCTAGTAATTCATTATATTAAAATTTCTCTCCTGAGTGGCACTCACGGATACACTTAATATCTGACAGTTTATTAGTCACTTGGACAGCATGAAAAGATCTCGGTTTTGGGCTAAACTACCTGCTGGTGACTAGCATCCATGGGGCCTTTTGAACCACACAGAGCCACTTTTAAGCCGCGTATCCAGTCTTGACATGCTTCAGACCAGACTACTGCTAAGTGACAGAACCGGGTGGAAGAAGAGATTAGGTAGACAAGGCAGGAACCAGGACATAGAATGAACGCATGACTAGAAATGAAATGAACTGCCTGTTCAAACAGCAACTACAAGGTTGGATCACCGTTCTAGAACTTAAGCCTAAAATTTCCAATAAAATGCAGGAACTTATCTGATGCAGCATGTCTCCACCTCTTCCTAATGTATCAAAGAAGATGTAAAACTATGAAAGCCCACAACTCTAGCAACTTCTGTTCACAATCCACTTACTGTAATGGAAGGATGGTGTGTGCAAACTGCAAGCTGATGGAACCAGAAGAAAAAATAGAAAATTTATAGTATCTGAAAATAATAGTAGCTAATGTTTCTTGAATCTTAATATACATCAGCATTTCTTAACACCTCCTAAAGGTTATTTTGCTTCACTTTCCTCAAAACTCAATGAAATAGATCCCCAAATCCCTCTTATAGACGAAGAAACTAAGGCATAGTAAAGGTTAGGTGACTTACCTAGTAGCATTTAGCTGGTAAGTGGTAGGGATGGGACACACTCAGGTGGTCTAGGCCCCCTGGCTCTTTACTCCTATAATGACTATCACTTCTTTCCTTCTATCATTTAGCTCAATTACAAGAGTCATCATGGCTCCGCTCCTCTGCTGCAAGGTTCCGCTTTTTGAGGTAGTCAGAATGACATTCAATCGCTTCCCTTTTTTGTTGTTTTTTTGACAGAGAGATAGAGACAGAGATAGAGCAAATAGGGAAGGCCCAGAACAGTTGCACCTCATTGGTTTTTCCACACAGTTTCATTCCACAGGTGGGCGGGGCTGCACAGGGCAGGAACTGGGCCTGGGTCTCGCCCTGGTGAGAACGGAACTGGGGGCACTCCCCAGTTCAGCATATGGGTCCACACAGGCCGGGGCTGGGATTCGATCCTCGGTCCCCGGGGCTGCAAAGTGAGCGCTTAACCCACTGAGCCATCCCGGTTTCCCCCGCTTCCCTTTTTTGATCAGTATTTTTATTCCTAAATCTAGATAAAAACTGCTTCTCCAAGAGAAGTGTGTATGGGAGAGGTTTAATTCTCACAGGAAAAGCATTATAGAAGGTAGCATAATCAGAAATCACCTTTGTAGATATGCAGAGC
>PVKE010010984.1:0-41246 GCA_004027555.1 Craseonycteris thonglongyai
GAGAAGGAGAAGGAGAAGGAGAAGGAGAAGGAGAAGGAGAAGGAGAAGGAGAAGAAGAAGAAGAAGAAGAAGAAGAAGAAGAAAAGTCTATTGATTTTTAAATATTACTGAAAAATATAAAATAAGAAATAAATATAACCAAAACTTAGTAATTCCTTAACAAGACCACACAAATAAACAAAATCAGAATGAAAGAGAAGTTAATGACAGATACCAGAGAAATACAAAGGATCATATAAGAATATTATGAGTCTTCTCTGAACCCAAGATCCATAATTTTAGTACCAATGTTTTCTTCTATATGAAGTTTAATGTTTCAGGTCTTATGTGGAGGTCTTTTGGCATATGGTGACAGTTCACAATCCAGATTCATTATTTTGCATAATTTCCCCAGCACCATTTGCTGAAAAGTCTTTCTTGTATCCATTGTATGTCTTTTGCTTCTTTGTCTAAAATAATCTGTCCATATATTTGTGGGTTTATATATAGATTTTTAAATCTGTTCATTGGTCTGTATGTATATTTTTCTGCCAATACCAACCTGTTTGTATTATTGATGCTTTGTAGTATAGATTGAAGTCAGGGAGCTTGGTGCCTCCAACCTTAATCTTTTTTCATAGGAGTGCTCTGGCAATTTGGGGTCTTTTGTAGACCCATATGAATCTGATAATTTCTTTATCTATTTCTGGAAAGAATGTCTGTAGGATTTTGATGGGACTTTATGAACTTGACCTCAAAGGCAAGGGAAGTAAAAGAAAAAATAAATGAATGGTATTACATCAAACTAAAAAGCTTTTGCACAGCAAAGGACACCATCAACAAAGTAAAAAGGAAACCAACCAAATGGGAGATAATATTTGCAAATAATTCTTTAGATAAATGGCTAAAATAAAAATATATCAAGAACTCATACAACTCAACAACAACAAAAATAGCAATCTAATTAAAAATGAGCAGAAAATCTAAACAGACATTTCTCCCATGAAGACATACAAATGGCCAACACATATACGAAAAAATGCTCAATTTCACTAGCTGTTAGGAAAATGCAAGTTAGAACCACCATGAGATATCACCTCACACCTGTTAGAATGGCTACAGTGAACAACACAAGGAACAACAAGTACTGGAGAGGCTGTGGAAAAAAAGGAACCCTCATACACTGCTTGAGAGAATGTAAATTGTTACACCACTATGGAAGGGAGTATGGAGATTCCTCGAAAATTAGGAATGGATTTTCCACATGACCCAGCATTAGCTTTTCTGGATATCTACCAAAAAAACAAAACAAAACACCTTGGAAACCTTAATTTGCAAAGATATATGTACCCCAATTGTTCATCGCAGCACTGTTCATGGTGGCCAAGTCATGGAAATAACCCAAGTGTCCTTTGATAGATGACTGGATAAATAAGTTGTGGTATATTTACACAATTGAATACTACTCAGCGATAAGAAAAGATGAAATACAGCAATTTGTGACAACATGGATGGACATTAAAACCACCTTATTAAGAGAAATAAGTCAGACTGAAAGAATCGAGAAACATAGGACCTCACTTGTAGGTGGAATGTAAAACTAAAAGTAACAAATAAACAGACTCATGGACACAGTGAATAGTTTAGTGGTTACCTGAAGGCAAGAAGGGAGGTGGTGGGGGACCTGGGTCAGAGGGGAGTAGGGAGGGGCATCAAATATATGGTGATGGAAACGGAGCTGACTCTGGGTGGTGAGCACATAATGCAGTGCATCGACAATGTAAGGTAGAATTGTATATCTGGATCCTATATAATTTTTTACCAACCATTGTCATACCAATCAATTTAACAATATAAATAAGTAAATAAATAACTAAATAAATAAAAACTGAGACTATAAAAAAAAGAACACTATGAAAAATTATATGCGACCAAGTTCAATAACTTTGAAGAAATGTACCCATTCTTAAAATATATAATCTTCCTAAACTGAATCATGAAGAACTTAAATATCTTAATAGACTGACTGATCAACAGAAAGGTAATTGAAACAATCAAGGAATATTTATAACTTATAAGGGAAAGCCTTCTCTAGGGAATATGGGCGGGCTGTTAGTAAAGTAGACAGCCATGTAACTGTTCTTGTTATATTGATAATGGCTGAGTTTTTTTGGACAGCCTTTGTATAATTAATAGAAGCAATTTTTATACTTGTCTATTTTATTTATTTTTCAAAATGTCAGGGTAGATTTAGTAAATATCTTATTTCTTCAGCCATTCATTTTTGAGTAACCTTCACATTCTATTGAATTGCGTAAGTTTAAATTTAATGCCTTCAACTTTCCAACTGATTTAGCAGACTACTTCAGCACATACTATACTATATACTACAACTGCAAATGCAAAGATATTAATGTTTGCTGTGCCTTCTTCCTTCATTGCTGGATAAACATGAAGTAAAATTTATTAATGAATTTAAATGAAACAGTGATGAGTTATATCTGTCATTCTCCAAGACTTTCTTTTTCCAAAGTAATAGAACTTCTTTCAAGTTGTCAGATCAGCTATTTACTGGATGGTTGTTTATTTTATTCATTCAATAATCATGTATTATACGAAGCACTCCAAGGGACTCACAGGAGCCAGGGATAGACCAGTAAACAGGCAATTGTAATAAAGCATTTGTCCTATGATAGTGATACACATAATTGGAAATGAGATTTTGCATCTAATAAGCCTAGATTCCAATTACGAAAAAAATTCTCAGAGATGAGAGAATGGCTCTGTGGGTTGATTGCCCACCTCACAGCCTTGGGGTCTGAGGATCAAATCCTGGCCCTGATCCGTGCAGCCCCATATGCTGAACTGGGCGGTGTCCCCAGTTCAGTTCTCACTGGTGAGACCCTGACCCGGTTCCTCCCCTGCGCAGCCCCATCCCCACCTGTGGAATGAAACTATGTAGAAAGCATGTAACTGTGGAGACTGCTCTGGGCCCTCCACCTTCTCTCTCTCTCTCTCTCTCTCTCTCTCTCTCTCTCTCTCTCTCTCTCTCTCTTTCTCTCTCTCTGTCAAAAGCAATAAAAAATAACCTAAAAAAAATTCTTTGAGGCATTAAAATTTTTGAACAATTTAAACTTCGTGACTTAAGCCATTTTCATTCTTCCTTCATCCTTCTTTCTGCCCCTAAAGAGTCAGCTGGGCTACTAAGGCAGTAGCATTGTGTTGTAATAATAGTTCAATTAATAACTAGTTGTTGTCTTGGGGAAAATAACAGTTCCATGCCTGAGGCTTGTCATTTGTATAAAGAATGAAAGAAAGAAAAAGAAAGAAAGAAAGAAAGAAGAAAGAAAAAGAAAGAAAGAAAGAAAGAAAGAAAGAAAGAGAGGAAGAAAGAAAGAGAGGAAGAAAGAAAGAAAGAAAGAAAGAAAGAAAGAAAGAAAGAGAAAGAAAGAAGAGAGGAGAGGAGAGGAGAGGAGAGGGGAGGGAGGAGAAAGAAAGAAAGAGATAGGGCGGAAGAGAAAAACAAAAAAACATTAGTTCTACTTACACTGAGTTAGTCTTATTTTTACTTACTAATTAAACTATCCACTTGTAAACGTGCCTCAAAATAAATCTAATTTGATATAGGCAGAACAAATTAAAGGTTCAAAAAGTAGATCTGTATCACATGTGGTTGTTAGAGAGTCTGCTGAATGATTCCATATGACCAGTTTTTGCTTAATCTCTTCAAGCAGAAACAATCTCAGTAAGTAGTCAGTCCAAGCATAGTTATTATTTTTTACATCTCCTCCTATATTAAAGAAGAATGGTGACAGTGGTTCTCATGCCATACACTTCTATGCCCCTCTCCTTGCCCTTCTGTATCACACTCATATTAGCATGAGACTTTGCCATGTACTCAAAGGTTCTTTTCTTTTATTGTTAAATTTATTGGGGTGACATTGGTTGGTAACAATTACACAGTTTTCAGTTGTACAACTCTATGTTACATTGTCTGTGTATTGCATTATGTGCTCACCACCCAGAATCAACTCTCTTTCCATCACCGTATATGTGGTGCCCCCTTCTTACTCCCCCTCCTCTCCCCACTCCTGCGCTTTCACCCACCTTTCCCTTTACCTTCAGGTAAACACCAAACTATTGGGTGTGTCCATGAGTTTTTGTTTCTTTGTTACTTTCAGTTTTATAATCCACCTATAAAGTGAGGTCATATGTTTCTTGATTCTTTCAGTCTGACTTATTTCGTTTAATAAGATGGTTTCAAGGTCCATTCATGTTGGTTCTTGATTTCCTTTCTGTTCACATGGCTCAACTCAGAATTACACCACTAAGAACTGGCACTGATTCAATTGGAAGAAGTTTCCTTTCTAGTTTATAGCTTAGTTGTGGGGTTAGGCTGGCTTCTTTCACAGCCAAAAGTTTGTACTACATATTACCGTGAATAACCTGACTGTAAATTACAAGGATTTTTATGATTAAAGTTAGTATACAATTATTGAGTGTACAAAAACTCAACTTCTACCCATAGCCTCATGAAAGATCAACACGTTTGATTGGGTGAATCAATAGACAGTCACTGTAAAGCAGCACAGCTTTCTGATTTTTTGCTTCAGGGGCTAATGTCTCTGAAGCCAACTATTAGGGTTTTTGATATATCAAGTCATGCCTAAGTGCACCCTTAATGCCAGGCAAACTTTGTCTATATTCTACAAATGTCCTCATAGATTTTTATTTTATTATCATCCAAATAACATACTCTTCTTACCATGTGTTCATGCTTAATAATCTATGTGTATGTGTATATATATATATATTAAAATTTTGTTTTTAATTTAAATTTGTGAAATATGTACATATTTTTGGTAAAATTTTACTCCTCTTCTTTTTTTTTTAAAGATTTATTTTATTGATTTTTGACAGAGAGAGACAGAGAGAAGGGGGAGGGCCCAGAGCAGTCTCCATAGTTGATATTAGTTTTTCATATAGTTTCACTCCACAGGTGGGTACAGGGCTGCGCAGGGCAGGAACTGGGCCAGGAGCCTCCCACATAGGTCCCAGCAAGAACTGAACTGGGGGCATACCCCAGTTCAGCATGTGGGTCCGCATGGGCCGGGGCCAGGATTCGATCCTTGGTCCCCGGAGCTTCAAAGCTAGTGCTTAACCCACTGATCCGTCCCAGCTTTCCCAACTCCTCTTCTTTAATATTGCTTATCAAGAGTAGACTATAATTGTGAATTTCAAGACAATTTGTTTTCATGCATGTAAAGCATTTTTAGGAGTTTTCACCGTATTTGAAATAATGTGTATTGTACTTTCCTAGCCTGGTGATATGTGTGGTGATTGCCTCTACTACTATTGCTCTTATCTCCCATGAAAAACTGTATAGTTGTAGTCCTACTTCAGGAACTCTGAAGAGTCTTTACCAACTCAATAAACTATTTTGACCACTTTCTCCTTGTTGGTCTCGTATCTAATACCCTGCTTTGTTCCTTGACCCCATAATTGTGTAGTAGTCACTTGAGCTTCATACTAATGGAGAAAAATGTGAATTAGTAGATTTAACTCAGTCTAAACACCTTAAAAAACTGTTATCAATACTTAAGAGGCTTGTTCTAAATTACTGATTGGTAGAAATTATACTTTGTCCTGCCCAAGGATCCCCACTTTCCCACAGTCATTAACCTTATCGTTTAAGATCACTATCTCCTGAGATGTAAAGCAAATGATGCAAAAACGCTTAAAACTTGGGTGTCTCTGATGTCTAGGTTTATCCAGTCATGCTGGAATATACTGGACTTAATTTCCAAATCTAGAGTTTAATTAAATAAATTGGTTTACAATGTGCTACCATTTCCTGACTGTTGTCCAGAGTTTCCCAAGTCGAAGTCTATGATTATACAAGTCATTACCTAAAACTGTCTTCATATTTTCCCATTCCATATATGCAGCCAAGTAGAAAATAATGGAACCTATGGTAAGTGGACACCAGGCACTTGGAATTTTTGAAAGCATGAGGTATATCAGAATGAGCAATGAGTACTTGTTATCACATTAGGGTTTAGCAAATTAATTGCATCATCATCTTTCTGAAACTTTTATTCCCTTGATGCTGAAAGGCCTCTATCTCATTTATAGTTATAAAATTGTTAACTTATTAACTAACTAATTAACTAATAACTATAAATCCTCTAAAGACCATGCTTCCTTCTTTTGAACTGTACTAATACTAAAACTAATACTAATAATACTAATTTCTTCCATAGTCTGTATATGTACCAGTACACAAAATAATCTTAGGATGATATATCAGGGTTGCATTCTTTAATTTTATTAAGTGTGGCTGTTATACCTGTTTTTTTTTAATGACCAAACATATTTATATTTGACAATTATGTACTAAAATTATATATGTACCTTCATATTATATATGCATATTCATATTATATATGCATACAGATACATATATTATATACAAGAACTGTGCAGAAAGTATCCAGCCATGTAATATGAAAAATAGCGACTGAATTTTTTTTCTGGATAGGCCTTGTATATAATATATCTAGATGACGTATTATATACAAGGTCTATCCAGAAAAAAATATTCATCTAGACATATTATATACAAGGTCTATCCAGAAAACAATTCATCTAGACATATTATATACAAGGCCTATCCAGAAAAAAAATTCAGTCCCTATTTTTCATATTACATGGCTGGATACTTTCTGCACAGTCCTTGCATATAATATATGTATCTGTATGCATATATAATATGAATATGCATATATAATATGAATGTATATATATATATAATTAGATAGACCGATTATATAATTTATATATAGATAGATATAATATATCTATATCTATATAAATTATATATATATATATATATACATATATATATATATATTTCAAGAGCAACTAGAAAGTAAAACAATCTGATCACACTGAAGTCCTCCTCTAAGTTAGGCATGTATGAATGCTATACCTACTTCTATTAACACACCTACTGAGGAAGACAAAATTAATGCCTTTGTCTCTCTTGTTAAGCTGTGAGCAATTTAGGCAGAAATTATGTCTTACTCATTTTTGTGGTCCGAAAAGCTTAACAAAGCACAGGACAGATATACTGTATATGTAAACTTAATTGTTTTGGATTGCATTGAATTGAACTGAATTGAATTGAACCAACTGAACTGAATAGAACCAATCCCTTCAGTATGGGAAATATTATTAAGGTCTTGAAAAAAAGGTAAAGTGAATATAGATGAAGGCATTACCAATTCCGGAGATGAAACACTAGTATTTTGAAATTCCATGCAAAGATAATTCAAAATTTTTTTAATCTTTATTTTCTTCATCTTCCATTTAAAATTTTACCTATATCATAAAAGGTTTTTGCATTACTTGGCATTACTAGCATTAGTTGTTTATACAAGGTACGTTGTAGTATAGCAATAATTTACAAACCAGACTTTCAGGGAGCTTTTAAATATATTTTTATTTATTTATTTTTATTTTTGACAGAGAGAGAGAGAGAGAGAGAGAGAGAGAGAGAGAGAGAGAGAGAGAGAGAGAGAGAGAGAGAGAGATAAAGAGACAGATACAGAGAGAGAACTGAACTGGGGGAGCTCCCAGTTCAGCATATGGTTCCGCACGGGCCGGGGCCGGGATTCGATCCTCGGTCCCCGGCACTGCAAAGTGAGCGCTTAACCCACTGATCCATCCTGGCTTCCCCCAGGGAGCTTTTAAAAATGACAATTACCAGAATCAGAATCTGTTGGGGTTAGGCCTTGGGTTAAGAAAAAGCAAAACAAAACTCCAAAAGTGATTTGGACACAACTTTTTTTAAGTGTAAGGCAGGATTCTTGTGTTTTTGCCTGTAAAGAATTTATAACCTATTTTGATGTTGAAAATATAATTTACAACGTAGCTTTTGATAAGTGTCATAAGAATGGTGCAAAACCACACATTCGTATTATATGTGTTAAGAAGAGGATTTGGTTATATTGGAAAGATTTTTTAATATACTAGACATGAAATAGGTCTTGCTACTTGTGGAATTTTTAAAATGTTAGAAGGAACAGAAATACTGATTTAATCACCACCATATGATAAATTGAGAGCTTGGACACAATTTAAATCATTATATCACTTCAGAGACCTCAGACAAATTATTTTAGATAATATTCATTAAAATCCCTATCATTGCTCTACACAGAAAACAAATTAAACAAAACTGATGGGACCAAAGTAATTTAAACTTCATCTTGGATTATTATTATTATTTTTTAGATTAACTATTGATGATATTAATGTAGGCAAAGTCATAGATACGAAATGACAGAAAAATTACAAAAATGTCAGCAATGATAGAAAATCTGTACAGGAAAAAGAGAGTAATTGGCTAAAGAGGGTAACTGTATATGTTCTCTAAATGCTCTTTTAATAATCCCAATAAAATTTCCTAGATATCATATCTCATTCATTTAGAAGTTTTGTTTTGTTTTTTTAATTTTTTTAATTTCAATTTGCAAAAGGCTCTATAATAAGTTTTACCAAACCATTCCAGACTCACATTGCCCAATGGCCCTTTGTGTTCATGTATCTTGACTTTTGGCTTAATGCAGAACAGTTACCGTATTTTCCGGCATATAAGACGACCAGGCGTATAAGACGACCCCCTAACTTTACAGTTAAAACATAGGTTTAGGCCTATATTCGCTGTATAAGACTACAGCGTATAAGACGACCCCCTAATTTTACAGTTAAAACATAGGTTTAGGCCTATATTCGCTGTATAAGACTACCCCCCCACTTCCGAGGCTGTAGTCTTATACAGCGAATATAGGCCTAAACCTATGTTTTAACTGTAAAATTAGGGGGTCGTCTTATACGCCCGGTTGTCTTATACACAAATTTTTAGAGACTTATCAAAATTATTTTTAAAAAATCTTTGCAAAGTTAAACTCTCTTCTTTACCAAATGCTAGCTATTATCAGAGAAACCTCCTTATTGCTGATTCATGATATTCCAGTTTACTTGGAAGTAAACATATTTATTTTGTTCTTAGTAATTCCGAAATACATGTAGAATCAAAGCTCAGCCCAAAATGTGGTTAGCATTGGATACCTGTTATTTCTTTTTTAATATTTCTTTTGTCTGAGAAAAGGTAAGACGAGAGAGAGAGAGAGAGAGAGAGAGAGAGAGAGAGAGAGAGAGAGAGAGAGAGAAAAGGGCCTAGTGCAGTCTCCACAGCTGTAAACCATCAGTTGTGACATAGTTTTGTTCTGCACAGATGGATGTAGGGCGATGCAGGGCAGGACCTGAACTGAGGGCCACCAGCATGGAAGGTGATAACCCTTGCCACCAAGCCACCTCAGTGGTTACCAGTTACACCACAATTCAGCACATAGGTTTGCATGGGTGGGGCTGAGATTTAATCCCCAGACCTTGTGGTTGCAAGGCGAGCGCTCAACTTGCTGAGCTATTGCAGCATCACTGTACATCTGTTATTTCTTGATTCCTTTCTAAAACAAACTTATGAATTCCTGTTATGGTGATGGTGCATTTTGTGCACTTCTTGGAATATATAATGTAAAGGAATCATTCAAATGCATATTCAGTGGGAAGCCATCTGGCTCCATGTGAATTTATGAATATTTTAGCTTGCTCAGCTAGTCAAAAGTAAAACCTTGCACTTGGGATTATCCTGTAGATTTGTGACACAATTGTAAAAAAAATTTGCTTTTATATATCAATGATTGACACTTATATTAAAGTACAGTTTCTTTCATCATGGGTTGAGTCTACTTAAACTATGTACACTACTGCTTTGTTTGGAAGTCATCATAATTCAATTTGAATAAATAGTTGCAATAAAAAAAATATTTGCATTGGTTTGGGCTTTACAGGTTATTGCAGTGGACATCGTGAAGTGGCACCCAGATCTTTCTTCAACGAAAGGTTTATTACCTCATCTACTGGGAGTACTGTCAGTCCATTCATGACTTACCTTCGCACAGAGAGCTATCTTGCTAAAGAGACTCCTTTCCAAGGTGCCCATATCCAATGATCATTGATACATGGTATGACTTGTGGCCACTCAGGTTCACTACTCAGGACAGCACCAAAGTGCCATTCTAGCACCACAACTCCTGCTGGAGAGTGTCACTGGATCTGCATCACAGAAGGTTGACTTCTCCCTTCTGTCTGTCCTTTTCTGTCTCCTTCCTTGCATAATTATTAGTTCCAAGAGCACTCCTAAAGAAATATACTGCACATTAAATTCCATCTCAGATTCTGTTCTCCAGGAGACTCAATCTTTAGCCATTTGATCTAACCCTACCATTTACCTAAAATAACAACTATTTGGGAAAACTCTTAATAAATGTCTTCTAATCGCTTTCTATAAACACTTCTGGTATTAGGAAGCTTATTATCTCATAAGGCAATCCATTCTTGCCATGACACAGTTATCTCTAATACTGTTTAAAAATGCTTTCTTGTAACATCTGGAGCCATATAAAACTAACTTTATCATTCAACTGACTTAATCATTAATGAATTAAATGAGATTCTGATGCATGCTCATGATTTATAGGAAAATTATATTTTAAACATTTTTGAAAATAATACTTTGGTTATTAGAAATACAGATTTGAGAATTGATAACACATTGATGTCTGAGAATTCATGACATCCTAAAGGAGTACCGGTATAAGTAAATGAGAAACCTAAGCACAAAGACCTGTGGCCTTCCAGTGATATTAGTAAGAATAATGACGAGGAACAAGTTAAAGAGACCTGAAAACAATGGTGAATGATTTTGAAATAGAACCAGTAGTGTGGGGTTTCTTGAAGCTAAAGAAAAAGTGCATTTCAAAGAAGTGACCAATTGAGACAAATGCTGCTAAAAGGAAATAAAGAGGAGAACGAGAAAGAATGCTGGGTTTATCAAAATGGAGAGCACTGAGAATCCTCGGAACAAGCTCAGTGGAGAGGGGGTGGTGGGTAAAGCTTGACTGAAATGGGTTGAAGCGTGAATGGGAAAAAAGGCATTGGTGAATGGGAGTACAGCAATACATGTTCTCCAGCAATTTAGATATTTGGGAAATGTTTTGAACATCCACGGGACTTAGAATGAAGGTTGAGCTAATACTGCCTATAGCTAAAGGGGAAGTAAAATTCCAGCTGACATCTGATTATATATACTAAATATGGAAAGGGTGAAAAAGCAAAACAAAACAATGTATATAGCAAAGAGACTGCAGACTACCACCAAGCAAAACTTCACAGAAATTAAAAGTATGGAATGTTATAAAACAGTATAAATTCTCAGCCTAAATGGCAGTTTCCAAGGGAACAAAATGAGATAAAGAGATCAAATCACTGAAGCCAGGTTGAGATGGCCACAATATTCCTTTTCCCTCAGTGCCCAACACAACACAATGCCAATCTGTTTAAAGTGTATTTCATTTTCATTCTCTCTGCAAATTTGCTTTCGAGTGCAATTATAAAAATAAGATGATAGTTTATTACTGCACAAAGACAGTGGCATGCTGCATTTGCCTAAGTAACAATAAATGGTAACTTAAATAAGGGTGAGAGTTCTGGTTACGTTTTCAATGTGTGTACTTACACCACAGAATTAGATGAAAAAACAAGGGAAAAGTATGTAAGGCTTCAAGAATGACTTCGAGGTTTTTGCCTTCAGCAAGGTGGACAATTGAAAGTTTTATCTAGATGGAAAAGACCATCAGTGTTCATAGAGAGAAGATAGATCTTTAAATAGAGATGAATATTGGATTTTTTTCCCAATAAGGGAGAGTTATGAAACCAACAGGTACATATACAAATAAAAAATTTATTGTAGAGTGTATTATGATGGCTAATAAACTTAACTTCAAAACCACTGTAAATAAAACATACAATAGACTATGTTCTGATGATATGTGACTGGAACACGTTTTGCTTTTGTTCTTTATTTCTATCTTTTGTAAATTATTGTATGTTTGCAGTTTGAAGATATGAGGATAGATTGCAGATACCAGAAACATGTATAATTTTGTGAGTTGCTCATTCTCTAAGAAACTCATGGCAAATATTTCTCTCACATCTCAACATCAGGAAAAAAATTCTCTAAAACCCTATACTTTATCCCTCCATTCTCATAGGCTGACTTCCATATATAGGTTTCATTTGACTAAATAATGGTTAATTAGAAATTCTATCAACTTTAACCAATTATAATGAGTGATGATCTTTCTTATTAAATTTTATTAAAAATTGATCCCAGTGATATATAAGTTGTGAATTTTTAAGTTAATTTATGACCTTTTCAATGTACGTGTACATTTAAAATCTACACCTGTACTACTTGCTATGACCATAATTATTTCTTTGTGTAGTAACATTTTTCTAGTTCTATATTTTATTAAAAATGTTTAAAACTTCTCTGAAGAACAGCATACCAGTAAATATAATTTCCTTTCTCAACCCCAAGGCTAAAAATAATAGGAAAAAAAACCAACAACAACCAATCGTGTAAAACTTCTTTGAGCAGTGCAATATTTCTCAGCCTGCAAATGAAAGGAACACTTACTTGATTTGCATAGCTGTGTTTTAAAAGATTTTTGCCTCAAGATGTAAATGCTTTAATTCTTTTCAAGGCAACGTGATACTCTTTCAATTAAAACTAACTTGAACCATCTGAATGTTCTGCAGAGAGAAAAGAATGATTGCTAGTGAAGAAAAGACATAAAACCAAACCAACAAAAGAAAAACATTTACAATACTTAGCCACAGTGTTGGTTGTAGCAAAGAATTTAAGAGCCTTTATGGAGTCTGCAGCTTCAACAAGCAGATCTGTAATACACCATAGAACAATGCCCAAAGAATATAGACGCTAAAGTTTACATTGTTTCAGTGATGCATTGTAGCACAATTGGAGGGATATAATTCTGGCACAGAGAGTTGGGAAATGACAGTAGCAGATGGATTGCACGAGTCTGTAGCAATCAGAGATAAATCGCTCTGTTTGAATGATTGAATTTTATACTTTGGAGGGCCACTAAGTTCCTGCAAGCTATCAGCTTCAAAAGGTAGGCTGTTTGTCTAACAAGCCCAGAAAGAAATATTAAGTCTGTTAGTATCAATCGTTTACCTGCATGGGCAATAATGCCCTTGGGATGAACATCTTTAGACACACAGGTCAATAGTCAAATTGCTTTCCAGGTGGGTAATAATAGTGATTAATTTATAGACATCCTCCCTCTTCACCTCTTGCAAATATCAAAGCAGTGGAGAATAAGTGGCTTATATTATCCCCTTATTCCAATTTTTAACCTAACCCAAAATTGTGTTCTAATATACTAGCCAAATTGGCAAGTTTGAATGAAGTGGAAAATTTAGTTTGCTGTGGCTCTTGTACATAGCTCTGCCAGAGACAGGAACTGCTTCTTTCCCACCAGTGACTAGTGTTATTTGACCCTCATAATATATTTTAAAACTACTGAGAAATGTCTGTGAATATATGAAATGAGAGTACTATGAACACTTGTACTTTATATAGAGCTTTGTTGACATTGACATTGGAAGGAAGGAGAAAATGTGCAATAACCTGATAAAGTTCAACATGAAAAATGTTAATACAGTTTCATTAAGTAATAAAAGTTGTGTTCCTCAATATCAGTAGAAATTGATTTTGCCTAAACAAAATTTTAGAGATGCAAAAGATGTAAGCTGTTGCTTCACTATTTCTATTACATTAACTGAATTTAAAAAGGCACTTTTCAAGTACATTTTTAAGTCTTTTCTGTAAAGATTAGGTCTTGAGGGTGCTGGGATAGCACAGCAGGTTGAGTGCTTGCCTTGCAACTGCGAGGTTCTGGGATTGAATCCCTGCCCCAGCCTGTGCAAATCCATATGCTGAACTGCAGTGTAACTGGAAATGACTAGGATGGCAGCAAAGATTCTTGCCTTCCATGCAGGAGGTCCCCCAGTTTGTTTCTTGCCCCATGCGACCCACATCCACCAGTGTTTAATTAAACTACCGTATGTCATAACTAATGATGTACAACTATAGAGACTGCTCTGAGCCCTTCCTCCCACCTCTCTCTCATCTTCTCTCAAACAATAAAATAAATCTTAAAAAAAAAAATTAGGTCTTGACACAGATGAAGACTTGTTTCATTTAACTTACCAGTAACAACAAAAAGACATCTGAAATTATTTTAGAAACATTTTGGCTAATTAATATTTTTTTCTCCTTTTTATTGTTAAATTTATTGGGATGACATTGGTTGGCAAAACTACATAGATTCCAGGTGTACAATTCTACATTACATTGTCTATACATTGCATTGGGTTCACCACCCAGAGTCAGCTCTCTTTCCATCATTATATATTTGATGCCCCCTCTCTATTCCCCCAAACCCCCAACTTTCCCACCCACCTTCCACTTTACCCTCAGGTAACCACTAAACTATTGACTGTGTACATGAATCTGTTTCTTTGTTACTTTCAATTTTATATTCCATCTATAAATGAAGTCATATGTTTCTTAATTCTTTCAGTATGACTCATTTCTCTTAATATGATGGATTCAAGGTCCATCCATGTTGTCACAAATGGTTGTATTTCATCTTTTCTTGTTGCTGAATAATATTGCATTGTGTAAATGTACCACAACTTCTCTATCCAGTCATATATCAAAGGACATTTTGGTTTTTTCCATGAATTGGCCACTGTGAACAGTGCTGCAATGAACGTTGGGGTACACATATTCTTGTGAATTAAGATTTTTAAGTTTTTTGGGTAGATATCCAGAAAAGCGATTGCCAGGTCATATGGCAATTCCATTCCTAAATTTGGAGGAATCTCCATACTCCCTTTCGTAGTGGTTGTACCAATTTACATTCCCACCAGCAGTGTATGAGGGTTCTTCTTTCTCCAAAACCTCTCCAGCACTTGTTGTTCCTTGTCTTGTTGATTATAGCCATTCTGACAGGTGTAAGGTGGTACTTCATGGTGGTTTTAATTTGCATTTCCATAATTGCTAGTGATGTTGAGCATTTTTTCGTGTACCTGTTGTCCATTTGTATGTCCTCGTGAGAGAAATGTCTGTTTAGGTCTTCTACTCCTTTTTTATTGGTTGCTTTTTTTTTGTTGTTGTTTTGTACAAGTTCTTTATATATTTTTTATATTATCCCCATAGCAGAGGCATTATTTGCAAATATTTTCTCCCAGTTGGTTGGTTGTTTCTCTGCTTTGTTGATAATTTCTTTTGCTGTGCAGAAGCTTTTTAGTTTGATAAAGTGCCATTCATTTATTTTTGCTTTTACTTCCCTTGCCATTGAGGTCAGGTTCCTAAAGTCCTCCCTGAACAACAGGTCTATAAGTTTAGTATCAATGTTTTCTTCTATGCAATTTATTGTTTTGGGTCCTATATGGAGGCCATTAATCCATTTTAAGTAAATTTTGGTAGATGGTGAGAGATCATAGTTCACATTCAGCCTTTTGCATGTGGTTTTCCAAATTTCCCAGCACCATTTACTGAAGAGCCTTTCTTTCCACTACTTTATATTTTTCACTCCTTGTTGAAAATATTCTGTTCATATATTTGTGGGTTTACTTCTGGGTTTTGAATTCTGTTCCATTGGTCTGTGTATCTGTTTTTCTGCCAATACCAAGCTGTTTTGATAACTGAGGCTTTGTAGTACAGATGAAAGTCAAGCATTGAGATGCCCCCAGTTTTATTCTTTTTTTTTTTAGGAAGTTTTGTCGATTCTGGGTCTTCTGTGGTTTCATATAAATTTGATGATTTTTTAAAGTCTATTTCTTGAAAGAATGTTTGGGATTTTCATGGGAATAGCATTGAATCTGTATATTGCTTTGGGTAATATGGCCATTTTAACTGTTGATTCTTCCAATCCATGAAAATGGAATATCTTTCCATTTCTTTTTGTCTTCTTCATTTTAAAAACATTTTGTAGTTTTCACTGTATAAGTCCTTCACATTCTTTGTTAGATGTATTCCTTTTTTTGTTTGTTTCTTTGTTTGCAATGACAAAGGAATAAATTTTCTCATCTCTCTTTCTGAAGTTTCATTGTTGGCATATAAAAATGCATTTGATTTTTGTACATTAATTTTGTATCCTGCAACCTTGCTGTATTTGTATATTGCTTGTAATAAATTTCTGATAGAGTCTTTAAAGTTTTCTATGTAAAGGATCATGTCATCTGCAAAGAGTGACAGTTGGACTTTTTCTCTCTGAATTGTAATACCTTTTATTCCTTTCTCCTGCCCGACTGCTCTGGCTAGAACTTCCAGCACTATATTGAACAGCAGTGGTGACAGGGGGCATTCCTGTTTTATTTCTGATTTTAGGAGAATATGCTTCAGCTTTTCCCATTCAGTATGTTTGCTGAGGCTTTGTTGTGTAAGGCATTTATTATGTTGAGGTAGTTTCCTTCAATTGCCATTTTATTCAGTGTTTTTTTCACAAATGGGTGTTGTATCTTGTCAAATGCATTTTTTTGCATCAAATGAGATGATCATATGGTTTTTATCATTTATTCTATTTATGTGCTGAATTACATTGATTGATTTGCATATGATGAATCATCCTTGTTCCCCTGGGATGAATCCCACTTGATCATAATGAATAATCTTTTTTTTTTTTAAGGGTATTGTAACATTTTTTAAAAAGTCTTTATTTATTTATTTATTTATTTATTTATTTATTTATTTATTGACAGAGAGAGAGAGAGAGAGAGAGAGAGAGAGAGAGAGAGAGAGAGAGATACAGAGACAGAGACAGAGAGAGAACTGAGCTGGGGGAACTCCTCAGTTCAGCATATGGTTCCGCACGGGCCGGGGCTGTGTATCTGTTTTTCCTCGGTCCCCTTCGCTGCAAAGTGAGCGCTTAACCCACTGAGCTATCCTGGCTTCCCCTGAATAATCTTTTTAATGCATTGTTGTATTTGCTTTGTTAATACTTTAAGATTTTTGCATCAGTGTTCATGAGATAAATTGGTGTATAATGTTATTTTTTGGCATTGTCCTTCCCAGGTTTTAGTGTTAAGAAAATGTTGGCCTCATAGAATCAGTTGGGGAATGTTGCCTCCTCTTGTGTTTTTTTGTAGTATTCTGAGGAGGGTGGGCATTAGTTCTTCTTTGAATGCTTGATAAAACTCATTGATAAAACCATGTGGTCCAGGACTTTTGCCTTTGGACAGGTTTTGGATAGTTGTTTTGAGTTCTGTACTGTTGACTGGTCTATTTAGGTTATCCAGATCTTCTTGGTTCAGTCTAGGTAAATTGTATGTTTCTAGAAATTTGTCCATTTCCTCTAGACCAGGGGTCTCCAAGCTACGGCCCATGGGCTGAGGCCTTCTCATCCGGCCTGTGGAGACCTTTTTATCTGAATAAAAAAATATTAAATAAATAATTAAAAACAACATCTGTTTTGATTCTTTTTATTTGGACCTCGAGTGTGTAGTCAGCCCCCAAACTGCTGTTTGATAGTTAATGCGGCCCGCAGACTGAAAAGTTTGGAGACCCCTGCTCCAGACTGTCAAATTTGGTGACATAAAATCTTTCATAATAATTTCTTATGATTGTTTGTATTTCTGTAGTGTCAGTCATTATTTCTCCCCTGTTGTTTTCAATTTTGAATATGTGATTTCTCACTTTGTCCTTTGGTAAGCCTAGCTAGTGGTTTGTCAATTTTATTGCTTTTTTCAAAGAACCAGCTCTTTGTTGCATTAATATTATCTATTGTTCTTCTGTTCTCAATTTAATTAAGTTCTGTTTTATTTTGTAATAGTTCTTTCCTTCTGCTGACTTTGGGGTTCTTTTGTTAATCTTTTTCATGTTCTTTAAGATAGAATATTAGGATGTTTACTTATATTTTTTCTTATTTCTTGAGAAAGCCCTGAAATGGTATAAATTTTCCTCTTATTATTGCTTTCATTGTATCCCAGTAATTTTGGTATATTGTATTTTCATTGTCATTCAATTCTACAAATTTTCTAGTCTCTTGTTTTATTTCTTCTGTGATCGTCTTTTTTTTTTTAATGGCATGTTGTTCTATCTCCACGTATATGTGATTTTTTCTTCTTTCCTTTTACAGTTGATCTCTAGTTTCAAAGCTTTGTTGTCTGAGAATACACTTGATATAATTTGAATATTCTTGAATTTGCTGAGGCTGGATTTGTGTCCCAAGATATGGTCTGTCCTTGAAAATGTTCTGTGTGCACTAAAGTAAAATGTATAGTCCTGTGTTGCACGATGGAGTGTCCTCTAAATGTCAATTATGTATACTTTCTGTAATGTATCATTTAAGGCTATCATTTCCCTATTTATTTTCTTCTTGGATGATCTGTCAAATGTTTTCAAGGAGATGTTTAGGTCCCCTGTTATATGTGTGTTCTTGTCAAATTCTCCTATTAGATCTGTTAGTAATTGCTTTGTAAATTTTGGTACTTCCTGATTAGGGGCCTATATATGGATGAGTGTCAGGTTTTCTTGATGTATTATCCTTTTTATCATTATGAAAAGTCTATCTTTATCTCTTATTACTTTTTTTTATCCTGATGTCTATTTCATCAGAAATCAGTATGGCTACTCCAGCTTTTCTCTGACCGCCATTTGCTTGGAGTATTGTTTTCTACCCTTTCCGTTTGAGCCTGTGTTTATCCTTGTGCCTGAGGTGTGTCTCTTATAGACAGCATAAGGTTGAATTTTGATTTTTTTTAATCCAATCTGCTACTCTGTGCCTCTTTATTAGTGAATTCAGTCCATTTACATTTAGTGTGATGATTGATATATGAGGATTTCCTGTCTCCATTCTTTACTTTCTTTTTATTTCTTTGTTGTCCCAACTTTTCTCCACTTCTTTTGATTTCTTGATTCAGGTTAAATAGCCTCCTTCAGTATTTCTTGAAGTGCCAGTCTTGTGCTGGAGAATTCCCTCAGCTTCTGTATATCAAAAAAGGTCTTAATTCCTCCTTCATATCTAAAGGTTAATTTTGCTGGATAGTTAATTCTTGGCTGAAAATTTATCTTTTAAATATTTCAAAATTTGGTTCCACTTCCTTCTGGCTTGTAGTTTCTGCTGAGAAGTCTGATGACAGCCTGGTAGGTTTTCATTTGAAAGTTATATATATATTTTTCCCTTGGCAGCCTTGAGGTTTCTTTCTTTGTCTTTGGTTTTTGTAATCTTCAGAACAATGTGCCTTAGATAAGCTACGCTAGGGTCTAGGTAGTTTGGGCTCCCATTTTCTTCTTGATTTTGAGATTCCAGTTCTTTCCATAGGTTATGAGAGTTCTCATCTACTATCTGCATTAAAAGGCTCTGAGAAGATTCTGACTCACTTCTTTTTGGTACCCCTACTATTCTAATGTTGTTCTTTCCAGTGGAGTCAGATAGTTTCTGTAGAGCTCTTTCATTTCTCTGGACTCTCATATCCCTTTCTTCTCCCATCTATGAACTTTCCATGTTTCTATCTTTGATGTCACTAATTCGTTCCTCCAACTAGTCAGCCCTGTTTCCTATACTGGTTAGTTTTTTTTTATTTTTCTTTCCTCAATTCTCCTATTATGCCTTTCATTTCAAGGAGTTCCTTTTGGTTCTGCTCTAAGTTCTCAATTTTATTTGTAAGGTATTCATTTTGATCAGAAGTATTTTTATTGAGGTAATTTAACTGTGTCTGAGTATTTTCCCAACGTTTACTGAGTTCTCTTGAGTGTCTTGAGAATTGCAGCCCTGGATTCTGTTTCACTTAGACCAGTGGTCGACAAACTCGTCATCCAAAAGAGCCAAATATAAACAGTACAAAATTGAAGTTTATTCAAAGAGCCATTTTTTTTAAACTTAAGTTTTACTTTAATATTTATTTATTTACTTATTTATTTTGACAGAGAGAGAGAGAGAGAGGTACAGAGACAGAGAGAGAACTGAACCGGGGGAGCTCCCAGTTCAGCATATGGTTCCGCATGGGCCCAGGGCCGGGATTAGATCCTCGGTCCTCGGCGCTGCAAGTGAGCGCTTAACCCACTGAGCCATCCCGGCTTCCCTGAGCTTTACTTTAGTAGAGACATTTTTATGGAAATAATTAGGATTAAAAGTACACTCTCGAGCTTGCCTTTGCTAAATATGTCTTAGTTTAACTAATGGTACATTAAATAAAACTTGGTATCATATTTATTTAAAGATAATATTAATTTAAAAATATAACAAGGTAAATAATATAAAAGGTATCCTTAAAAGAATCACTACAAATACTCCACTAATGTGAACAATGGCCTTGCATTTCCTTGGAAAGTAAGGGTAAGTCAGGTTTGTATGTTGTTGTTTGTAATTTTAGGCACGATTCCAAGTTCTCATCGATAAGCCGATTTCTTAATTTACTCTTGATAAAGTTCATGCTTGAAAATGATTGTTCGCATAAATATGTAGGCCCAAATAAGGAAAGAACAGCAAGCGCTAGTTTCTTCAGTTGATCTTGTGAGTCAGGAATACTATTCCAGGTGTTAAAAATCAACGTATCTTCCCTCTCCAGATCTTTCAAAGCAGACCACTTGTGCTGTAAACTTAATTCACATATATTTTTCTCCAATAGCTCTAAATCGGCACAAAGACGCTTGAATTTTGAGCTCCACAATTCTTTATTTTTTAAATCCAGCAACTGCACTTCAAAGCTGCTAATATCAATATTAAAGGGTGAAAAATTTATTTCTGTTACCGTGGCATTCAGAGGTTTTTTAACAAAGGCTAACGTCGCTTTGCTGTTTCTAAAGTCTTTGAACCTGCTGAGAAAAGTTTCCTTCATATTTAACAGTGTTGTTCTGAAATAGTAAACGTCAATATTGGACTTATTTTCTCGACAATATTTCAATAGGCATGGAAAGTGAATTAGAGTTTCTCTTTCAAAATCTTCGGCAAAAAGCGGCAATTTGTTTTCGAATGAAATTACTTCTTCTAACATCGAAAAAATTGTGTTTCCTTTTCCTTGTAACGTACGATTAAGCTGATTTAGAGGAGAAGTAACATCCACCATGAAATAAAATTTCTGGATCCACAGATCGTTCATTAGCTCTGCATAGTGAACACTCTTCTCAAGAAGAAATGCTTTTATTTCAGTAAACAGTGAAGTGAAACGTTTTAAAATGTTTCCTCTTGATAACCAACGAACCTTGTTATGCAGCAGCAAATCTGCATACTCACTCTCTACCTCAATTAGAAATTCTTTAAATTGGCAATGGTAAAGAGCTTTAGCTACAATGGAGTTGATAATCTTAATCACCAATTCCATTACTTTGCAAATTTCTTCAGGAAATGTCTGCACACATAGTGCTTCCTGATAAATAATACAATGGTAAGTATCTCGTGATTAATTTTTTCTTTCAAAATAGCGACAAACCCATTTTTTGCACCTGTCATACTTTTCACTCCGTCTGTTGAAATCGAGACAATTTTTTCTAATGGAATTTGATGTTTTTTGAAGCACCCAATTACAACATTTGCTATATCTACTCCACGCGTTTGTCCTTTGAGTGGCAATAATCCCAAAAGTTCCTCTTTAGGGCCTGTACTGGAGATAAATCGCACAAAAAGAGAAACTTGCGCTGTGCCATTTATATCACAAGACTCGTCAACTGCTATTGATAAGAGTTGAGGCCAATTTGAGATCTTCAATTTGTTGGTTTGTTATGTTTGCAGACATTTTTACTGTTCTGTCTTTCACTGTTTTAGCAGACAAAGGTATCTCTCAAATTTTTTTTAAAATGTCTGCTTTATTATTAAAATCTTGAAAAATCTCTTCGGATGCACTTATAAAACAACTCTTTATATAGTTTCCGTCCGTGTATGGCTTTCCTCTCTGAGCAATCTCCTGACTAACTACAAAACTTGCCATATTAACATTGTTAGAAGATTGTACCCAGTGATTAAAAACAAAAGCTGACCTTTCTTGTCTCCTCTGGAGTTCCTCGACTGCTTTCTTCCTATTTGTAGTTAAAATACATTTCGGTGGGCAGCAATTTGACGGAGATAATGATACACATTTGCGAGCGACTATCCATGCTATTGTTGCTTTCTAAAAATGTGCCTCTTTTCTGTAGGCTTGCATTTCAAAAATGTTTACTCGTCTCTTACAAGGCAAGTTAATAAATAATATTCTGTGCCTGCACTAAACATTTCATGGAAGAGCTGCAGTCAAGGAGCCAAAGAGCCGCATGCGGCTCGTGAGCTGCGGTTTGCCGACCACTGACTTAGACTAATTGCTTCCAAATCTCTAAGTTTCTTTTCTAAAGATTTTTTCAAGTTCTTTTGGTGTGGTTTTGAATTCTGAGGTGTTCATTGTATTACTTTTTTTTTTTTTTCACCTTAGAAATGTTGGGGCTTTTCTAGAAGATGGGCTGCTCTTCCTTTTTTAATATTTTGACCCAACTGTCTTAGTCTTGATGTTCCCCCTCTTTGGGAAAGTGAGGTGTGCTGTAGCCTCGTATGTCTCTGATGTCAGTGTCAGAAAAGGAGGGCTGCTGCACCTGTGTTTTGCCGTCTTTCTGGGCTCTACTGTTTGTTCCAGCAGGGGCGGGGTTTGTTGGGGCTGGCCTAGGTTAGTGTCACAGGGTGGCTGCAGTTTGCGTTTTTCCTCTTGCTGTATAACAGGTAGCAGTTGGGGCTCAGTTGAGGGGGGCATGTTTTGGGAGAGGGTTGAGGGTAGCAGTCAGTCTGTGTGTCCTGGAGTGCAACTCCAGGTACTGGCTTAGCTGATAGAAGGCAAAACACTGGGGGTGGGAGAGTTTGGCTTGTGAGCTGGGTTGGGTCTGAGACACAATAGCAAATTCCTGTCAGTAGTGGGGCTGGTGGGTCAGTGTATGGGCTATCTTGACCCTTTTCTTGGGGCACGTTCTGTTTTCACTGATCTGAGTTTAGAATCAGTCATACCCAGATACAGTTTTTGTTTGAGTTCGCCTTACTAGGCTTCAGGGTGCCAGTCCAGCTGGTATAGAGCCATGAGCAGGGGGGCTTGTGTGCAATTCAACCCCGTACTTTCATCCCCAGCCCTGCAGAAGGGTGCTCTGCCTTCCTGGTTGTGTTCCTAGTCTCACCATCACTCAGAGACCATTCACTCTTTTGAGTCGATGCTTCTGTGCTTCAGGTGCTGACCCTGCTGGCTAGGTGTTGGGCGTGCACTAATAGTCCAGATAAGGACCCAGAAATGCCCCAGGGCAGGGAGGCTGGCTCACCAGATCCCAGACGTGTGGCTTGGTCTTTCTCTGTCCCCCGTTTTTCTCTGGCTGGGCTTTCACTTTAAGAGCCAGTGACTTGGAAAACAGCTCCTCAAGAGCCAATTCCTATTCAGCTCACCTGTGCCGCTTCAGTAGGCCAGTGATTTAGTGCGCCAAGCTGCAGCTGGCATCCCGTTCCTTCTCCCCTCCAGATTAGCTGACACTGCTCCACCCCAGCTCTGGGGTCCCTAGTCCACCTCAGATGTGGTGATCTGAATGGGCACTGTGTGCCACCACTTGAGTTTGGGTTTTAAATTGTCCAGTCTCATGGTGCTTCCACTTTCTTGGGGTCTCGGCTTTCAGCCCGCCCAGGATCTAGTGCCACTTTGACCCAAGTCTCCCAATCCCCCTTCTTGTGCCAGCCCCAGATCGCATTATGCAGCTGTGCCCTTGTACTGCTCCTCCCCTCTCTCTCCTGCTTGTCCTTTTTCTCTAACCTTCAGGTACTGTCTTATGTTGTGTGGCTCTCTCATTTGAGTCTGTGTTCCTCAGGGTTTCCCCTGTGGACTCCCCTTTGTTCAAATGTCCCTTCCCAGGTAGGTTTGGGAACCTCCTCTCACACCGCCATCTTAGGAACCCCAGACCTCTTTCCATCTTAAGTCTGCGAGACTGTATCAAAGTGTCTAAATTTTGGGCTTCCAAGATGCTCAAAATCAGAGGACATCACAGTGTATGTAAATCACATTCCTGATTTTGTTATCAGCTGAATGTGACTGCCATACATAATTTTGTAGCAGGCAAACTTTTGAATTTGGCTTTAGGCTTAATTTGGTAATCTTTCTATAACAGAAAGTATTGCCATAGGTAATGGGGATTCTGAATTGATCCCATTGAAATTATTTTGATTTTCAATTTATCACTTGGATTTTTAGTTTAATTTCAACTTAGTACATACATTAAGACACCAATTTTACTTCTCCTTTATTACTTTGGTGAATATATGCCTAAAGTAGAAGATTAATGCCAAATGTTGGATTATATTGCCAAGCCCCTTGGTCATTCTTAATTGTTAACTTATCAATAAGTTTATGTGATATACTTAGTTACATATAGTATACATCCTTTACAAATCTTTAGAGTATATGATTTAAGAACTATGATTATGAAATGTCCAACTTATTACATATACATACATGGGATTATCACAACAGTTGCATTAGGTAAATAGCTGGTGGCACATAGATGGTACTACATGCAAAGCAACACAACTGAATGCAAGAGGCACTGCCAAATTCTTTAAAATAAATAACATTTCAAAGCAACTAGAATTCATACATGGTGCAGAATGATTAAAATGTTGACCACCAATTTATCAGAAATCTCCCACTGACTCTAAGTAGAAGCCACTGTTTTCTAGAGACATGAGATAAAACCGAGGCAAAAATAAAACTGAATTTTGTCAAATAGCACCAAGAACCTGTAGAACAGGTATCTGGCATCCACATATTGGAGGAAAATCTAGATAGTAGTCTGGTTGGGAGCACTTGAAACTGCAGCTTTAACATTACCCTTATTAGGACAGTAAATGCTACTGGGTGGAAACACATGGATAAAAATAACTCGAGTTGAAAAATGCTTCAGAAAAATTTGACTCTGAACGTGAAGTGTTAGAAAAGTCTTGCCTGTATTTTGATATTTTATTCTGTTTCTTTATATGTATATTTAAGTGCATTTAAGAAAGATCTCGAATAAATAAATATAAAAACTTCAAGTATCAAAGAAACCACTGAGTCATATTTTCCTGGTAGTGTTTTCTTTTTCAGTAGCACATAAAATGGTGACTCTTTATACAGTGAAATATAAAGATTACAGATTTAGAGTGCACTATGAAATATTGTATTGAGTATTTAATACATAATATACCCACAATCTCTGAAAGCTGTGCAAGTAAGTCAGCAAATGCTCAACAGTAGCTATTATATACCTTTATTTCGTTCTTGGAAAGAAACTTGAAGAAAAAACAAAACATCGTAACTAACTTGCAGACAAGTCACTTCTGGTTTAGCAAATTATTTTCATATTGACATGTAAATATATAAAAAAAGTGGCACAGACCATTTCATATTTCAACTTACTAGTGTTAAAACACAAAACTGACAAATCTTTCTAATCATTAGACTTTTATAAGAAGACATTTCACATACATGATTATACCAAATAGGAACACACAGCTTGGAATTCAGTCAATTTTTATTTTATTAAGCTGTTTCTACTCTGTAAATTTTTGTATTCCTCGGAGTCCTTCTTGCTATCTACACTCTGGTTATTTATTGCTTTTCAGCACCATCACCAGTACATACACAGAAAATAAGAAATGAAAAGTAAAACCAGTTCATTTGGTAACTTAACAGTTATGTTAAAGGGATTAATAAGAGAGGATAAAAGTAATGTCCAAAATGAACTTATATGATTATCAATGAATCTCAATTATTCCTACCATCTTCTGCACACAGACACTTGAGTTTTGTGTGTATGTATGTTTTCCTATGGATGGAAATTTAGGGACCATTTTTGAGATACATAAATACATGTTCAAGTTTATAAGGATAAAACAACACATATAACCTTTTTGTTTAATTTTTATAAGATGAATAAATGAGACAGACTTTTATAAACTTCAGACAGAGTATCTTAAGCATTGATTTAATTTGAATTTGTCAGCTATAAATTTGTTCCACAGTGCTCTGAAGACCCTATAGTATACCATTTTGTAGTTCATCAAAAATAGGACTACTACATTTGAGGAAAGAACAGCCAATACATACTTGAAATTTGATTGGAACCAAAGCTTAAAAGAAGCTGGAAAAACTCTAAATGTATGTTTAGAAAATTACCTTTGAAACTACTATAGTATTATGTGAATAAAACAATGCTCCATAAATCCATCTTTATGGAAAGACAATTTATAATAGTGATAGACATCCAAAAAAAAAAAAAAATCCCTTTTCTGAACTTACAGGCTTGAAGTACTAATTCTTTTATCAAAAAATTATTTATCTGTATTCTTATGTTATTAATGTTACACTACAGTGATTATGTTAATGTAATTTTCATTAATTCACTTCAATGAAACAAAAACAAAAAGCTATCAAAAATGTATTTGCAATCTTGCTCAATTAAGAAAGGCCAAGTATAGAATATTTAAGATATCTCTAAATCAGAGTGTTTTCTGTTCAAAATAATTTCTTGAAAAATTTGCTCCCTATAAGTTATCATATCTTCTACATCTTTGTAGACAAGCATTTCTTCAATGGACAACAGCTTATAGTTATTCAGGCTGAATGCTGACTTGTTTTGTACAGCATTTAACATATTTAGGGATGTTGTAACTGAGTCACTCAAAGAAGAACACACTGGGAATATTCGAGCATTCCACAAACTTAAACAAGTCCTATTTCCGGAGAACAGTTCCTCTATACATTTCAGATTCCAAATATTTAAGCACGAGAGAAAACAGACTCCGAAGAATTGAAGTGACTTTATATTTGACAATGTTTTAACATTCTTTTTCAACTTGTCTTGCACTCCAAATGCCATAGTTGAATACTTTAAATTTCCACTCATTTTCAAGCTTAAGGAACACACAAAAGAATATGCAGGTAGTACAGCTGTTGTTGTGACGTAAGCACCACTAATAATGCAGTTTTCTCCAACTGAAACATCAGGCCCCAATCTGGAATACTCCACAACTGAGCCAGGTGATACAGAACATCTTGCATCCAGTATACTTTGAATGATACAGGATGTATTACCAGAACATTCAGGTAACACTGGGAAGATGCTAAAAGCTATGCACTGTAAACCAAGCTCTGATCTCAAACTGATATCTGAAGTGAAGTGAAACAAATATTCTTCGATTGTTCCAATGTGATAAAATTTAGAGTTATTAAGAACAACAACATTTAGTGATGTTCCTTTAAGAAGATGAAATATTCTCTGCCTCATGTCTACTAACTCTGACTCTTCTTTAGTGACATTGGATGTGTTTCTGGTATACTCCACAGTTGCTCCAGGTCCTAAAGCCTGAAGAAAGTCTCCATAGGCATCTATTTCACAGTTCAGTGTGCCTATTTTGTCATAAAAGGCAAGTAACTTTCTTGCTGATTTATGATCCATGTAAAATAGGCTATCTGTGTAGACATAATCACCATCTAATTTAAGAGAGGTAGTGTCACCCCCAGCAAAGTTTTGCTGAGAAACAGTTCCAGGTCTACACACAGCATTAAACTGATGCATCTTTTCTATGCTGGGCTTATGAAGAAAACGATGGCAACACCTGTATTCAAGGTCTCTATATTCTAAACAATTAGATGGTTCTAAGACAAATACTCCATGTGTGGTACCTACACTCAAACTAGAAGGATGAGCTAAAGCAGTGAAGCCAGGCTTGTCAAACCTAATAACCTCAGATTCCCCAATACTATAAAGTTCGATATCATCTGCACAAGTAATTAGAATCCCAGGATTCATATGTGATGGGAAATCAATGTACATGGCTAGTTTTAATTCTAACATCTGATAAATGGGGTTACCAAAAGGTAAAGCAGTGAAAATTTTCCCCAGAGCACTTGCATTGGGAAGACGTTGACTGTAGCCACCTATAAAGTTAAACAAAACAACTGTTTTAAAACATCTGCGTCATTGTTTACAAGATTTTAAAAACCTAGGGTCATCAGTTACAACTCAAAATATCTCTAAAGATAGGTAATACAATGCATTACTGTAATTCAGGAGCAAATAATAAATTCCAGATTACAAACTGAAAGAGCAATTCTCCTGTAGCCATTTGACATATTGCAGTTTTAAAGATTCTAGATTAGAAAGGAATTCTATATACTTTAGAATATGTGAATATTTTGAATCAACTGTATAACAAGTAAAAAGGACCAGGGGTGAAAATACAACCTCATATCTATATTTTAAATAACAAATTTCAACTATATTTAAACTCCTACAATAAGAATATACTACATAGGGGGAAAAAGTCACAAAACAACTAATACACCAATTCCAACATTATTTATTAAACAGTAATTTCCAGATACAGTGTCTTTCTTCAGATTATTACATATACTTAGAGGAAGTATAGGTGCATTTATATTAAAGCATTTTAGAATTTATGCTTTTTAAAAAATTAAATAGGTTTTTTCCTCTAAGATAAGCCTTTTAGCTTCTTATATAATTTTTTGAAAAGGGTGTTCTCTTAAGTACATTAATGAGATTACATCATTTTTATGTTATGTAATTGTAATGAGAGGAAGTACTATGCAGTAGAAAAGAGACAAAATTGGGTTCAAACTCTGCTTCACCACTTTAGTTGTTTATCTTTGGATTCATTCTATATCACCAAATGTAACCTAATACTTGCCTTATGTTTTATAAAATCAGTAATACATGTAAAGGACTGGCACATAGTACATCCTTCAACAAATGACAGCTAATATGTACTTTCTACTTTATCCTTTTTCAAAGATGATAATAGTAAAGTTTAGCAATAAAAAAATTACATATTTCTAATTACATATTTTCGGGTATCAAATTTGATTTTTATTAAATTGGTAATAAAATACTTGCTCTGAATTAAAACTATAAATTTGATTTTTTTTTGAGTTAATTTCATTAATTTATTTATTTAGTTTTGACAGAGAGAAAGAGAGAGAGAGAGAGAGAGAGATACAGAGACTCAGAGAGAACTGAACTGAGGGAGCTCCCAGTTCAGCATATGGGTCCGCAGGGGCTGGGGCCGGGATTTGATCCCCGGTCCCCGGCACTGCAAAGTGAGCATTTAACCCACTGAGCCATCCCGGCTTCCCCTAAATTTGATTTTTGAAAATACTTTTTAAAAAAAATATTTATTTATGTATGTATTTAGTTATTTATTTTTGAGAGAGAGAGAGAGAGAGAGATACAGAGACAGACAGAGAACTGAACTGGGGGAGCTCCCAGTTCAGCATATGGTTCCGCATAGGCCGGGGCCGGGATTCTGTCCCCGGCGCTGCAAAGTGAGCGCTTAACCCACTGAGCCACCCCGGCTTCCCCGAAAATACTTTTTTTTTACTTTACTTTCAGCCAGCCTTAAAATCAGACCTTAGATGCTTTACTTGATATTATCTTTAAAAAGAATCATTATTCTGTATATGAATTATAAGAAATGGTAAGTGCCTTGGAAGTCCATGGCAAGGTTTTCATCAGTCCCTAATTCAGAGAAAAACGAGTTTTTCAAATAACCAAAATGTTCCTATAACTAAATTTATCCAATTAAAAAAAACTATACTTTGCTCCAATGATTTCTTTCCTACTTTTCTCTTTTTAAAATATTGTTTTCATGTGTAATTTTCCCTCATATATTTTGTCAACTTCATGCTATCACTACTTTTTAAAACTCTTCAAAAGACTGTAGACTTTGGCTACCAATAATCAAAAAATAAAATAAAATAAAATAAAAATTTTATCTGTACTACAAAGCCTCAGTAATCAAAACAGCTTGGTACTGGCAGAAAAACACACACATGGACCAATGGAACAGAATTGAAAACCCAGAAATAAACCCACAAATTTATAGACAGATTATTTTTGATACAGGATCAAAAAATATACAGTGGGGAAAAGAAAGCCTCTTCAGTAAATGGTGTTGGGAAAATTGGAAAACCACATGCAAATGGCTGAATGTGAACTGCGATCTCTCACCACTCAACAAAATTAACTCAAAATGGATTAAAGACCTCCAAATAAGAAAGGAAACAATAAATTGCATAGAAAAAAAACATTGGCACTAAACTTATAGACCTGGGATTCAGGGAGGACTTTATGAATCTGACCTCAATGGCAAGGGAAGTAAAAGTACAAATAAACAAATGGGACCTTATCAAGCTAAAAAACTTCTGCACTGCAAAGGAAACCATCAACAAAGCAAAGAGGCAACCAACCAACTGGGAAAATATATTTGCAAACAATGCCTCTGATAAGGGGCTAATATAAAAAATATACAAAGGACTTGTACAACTCAACAATAAAAAAAACAAGCAATCCAATTAAAAAATGGGCAGATGACCTTATGACCCTTCTCTCATGAAGACATACATATGGCCAACAGATATATGAAAAAATAGTCCACTTCACTAGCAATTAGGGAGATGCAAATAAAAACCACAATGAGATACCATCTTACACCTGTTAGAATGGCTATAATCAACAAGACAAGGGATAACAAGTGCTGGAGAGGCTGTGGAGAAAAAAGAACCCTCATACACTGCTGGTGGAAATGTAAACTGGTACAACCACTTTGGAAGGCTGTATGGAGATTCTTCAAAAAATTAGGAATGGAATTACCATATGACCCAGCCATCCCTCTACTGGACATCTACCAAAAAACCCTGAGAACCTTAATCTTTAAAGATGTTTGTACCTGCATATTCATCGCAGCACTGTTCACAGTGGCCAGAAATTGGAAACAACCAAAATGCCCTTTGATAGATGACTGGATAAAGAAGATGTGGTACATTTACACAATGGAATACTACTCAGCGATAAGAAATGATAAATTACAGTCATGTCTGGCAACATGGATGGACCTAGAAACTATCTTACTAAAAGAAATAAGTCAAACTGAAAGAATCAGGAAACATATGACCTCCCTTATAGGTGGAATATAAAACTGAAAGTAACAAAGACCAGAGAACTATGGACACATTCAATAGCTTGGTGATTAAGGAAGGGAAGGAGGGGGAAAGGAGAGAGGGAGGGGAAGAGGGAGAGGGCACCAGCATTATGGATTCACTCAATAGTTTGGTGGTTACCTGGAGAGGGGGGAGGAGTGGGGAGGGAGAGTTGTGGGGGGAGGTGGGAGGGGGCACCAGATGTGTGGTGGTGGAGGGGGAGCTGATTCTGGGTGGTGGGCACATAATGCGATGCATGGGTGATGTGATGTGGACTTGTACATCTGGAAACTAACTGTTACCAACCAATGTCACTCCATTAAATTTAACAATAAAAAAAAAAAAGAAAAAAGAAAAAATGCACAACATAAGGTTTTGGTAACAGTATGGAAATTTCAGTGCTAAACTAGCCTTTCTCTTACTGCAAGCTTGTCCAACTCCTGGCCTGTGGGCCGCATGCAGCCCAGGATGGCTTTGAATGCAGTTCAACACAAATTGATAAACTTTCTTAAAAAAGTATGAGATATTTTTGCAATTTTTTTTTTTTCTTTTAGCTCATCACCTATCATTAGTGTTCGTGTATCTTATGTGTGGCCCAAGACAATGCTTTTTTCCATTGTGGCCCAGAGAAACCTAAAAGTTAGACACCGCTGGATTATAGCATGAATCCCTTCTAAAGCATTATCAAGATATGTTCACATTTTGATGAGTTCTGAGCCAGGAAAATCATTTTGTATTTATATGCCAAAAACAATTATCTGTGAAAAATTTATGCTGTATGTGACCTACAGTTTTAAGGATACATTTTGTGAAAAACACTCTGCTATTTACAACTTAACAGTATCAAGAAAAGCATAAAATATGTATTTTCAAGGAAGAATAACTTTAAAGACAAGAAAAAAAAAAGAAAATATTTGCAAGAGAAAAAAATGTTCCTTAGCTGTCACAGGTAAAATATTAAGAAAATGTAAATTAGTAAATTATAACTTTACCAGAGTGTATTAATAAGATGGTAAAAGAATCCCATTTATCTCCATATAGCTTTTCCAAACATCGAAGGGCACAAAGTGTTGATCCTCCATTTCCTTAAAAATAAAGTTAAAAAGCACAATTTACTTCACAGAAACCTACTAACATTTTATAACTATGGTAAATTTAGGTGTTATAACTTTGAGGTGTAGTAACTTTTGGCTGTAATTAACTAGGAATAAAGCAATAATATTGGCAAAAGAAATCAAATTAAATACACATTTCATAGCAATTCAATAAACAAAGAATTAGTAATGAAACCCAGAGATCAGTCTTCAGTAATAAATGCTGAGGTAATAACCTTCTCCTGAAAACTGTGATATAAAAAAAAATTGATAAAAGTAGGCAATCTGTAACACCAGAAAACTCTAAGTATATACATTCACTTGGAGTTACAAACTGAAAAACCCATTTAAAGTATTCTCCCATGTGACATAATCAAATATGCAAGTTAAGTTTGCTTTCTAAAGTTTTTTAGAATCCGGTTTCCTAAAAAATATCTTAAATGTAACTACCACTTATTGGTTATTTTGGGAATATTACTTAATTTTCTTTGTCTCAGATTCTCATCTCTACGATGGGAATCATAAAGTACTGACTGAGAAGTTGTAAAGATTAAAACACCAGCTAATTAGAACAATAGCAATGTCAGATAGAGATACCCTATCTCTGATATCCAGGGGCTTCAGCTTTAAGTATTACATGGAAAAAGGCCCCACAAAACAGCATGTATTTTTATTTGCAATGGATATTCAACAAGCAAATTTGACTTAAATTGGATTTTAAATCAATGTCAAAGTCTAAGTGATTAGACTGTGCTCTTTTGCATTCTGCGCTGTGGTCCCAAGAATAATAATATATTTTTTCTAAAGAATCTGCAGTTTGGAGGGAACTTAAGTGCCCGACAGATAAGATCCAAAGGATTATTCACCATGAGTAAATTTTAGTAAAACTAATAAAATTATTTTTAAGATTTATTTTATTGGGGAAGCCGGGATGGCTCAGTGGGTTAAGTGCTCACTTTGCAGCGCCGGGGACCAGGGATCGAATCCCGGCCCCGGCCCCTGCGGACCCACATGCTGAACTGGGAGCTCCCCCAGTTCAGCTCTCTCTCTCTGTCTCTGTATCTCTATCTCTCTCACTCTCTCTGTCAATAAATAAAAAAAAATATATTAAAAAAAAAAAAAAGATTTATTTTATTGTTTGAGAGAGAAAGAGAGAGAGAGAGAGAAGTGAGAGGTCCCAGAGCAGTCTCCATAGTTGTATATCATTAGTTTCATTCCACATAGGTGGATGTGGGGACTGTGTAGGGCAGGAACCAAACTGGGGGTAGTTCAGCATATGGGTTTGCATGGGGCTGGGGCTCAATCCCTGACCTCACGGTTGCAAGACAAGCACTGATCCTGTTGAGCTATCCTGGCATCCCAAAATTCTCTCTTAAATAACAACATTCTGGAAAGTTTTCACATTAAGTCACAATGTGTAAGAAAGTTGCTATGCCTTTTGTCTTTCCTAAAAAACTAGTGAATTTAGTTTGTAAAGTTTAGTTTTAAAGTTTGTAAAGACTATGGTGAATACATAAACAGCTTATAAACTGTAAGCCACAGGAAAACTTTTCTTCAATGATTATTCTGCCCAGAATCTATGATATAAATCTGACCACAAATGCGTACCAATTTTGGTTCCAGCGGGATCAACAAAAACATGATATTGAACTCCAAGGGGTAATTCCCTTTTTTTCAGCTTTTCTGACAGCTGTTGCTTATAAGCAAGTTCCTGTTTTTCATCAGCTGCTGTTATTGCAACAATGTTCCAGAACTCTCCAGCTGCCACAGGTTTGCCTATATGAAAAAAGCAAAGACATGATAAATATTATCAGAATTCTCTCTCTTACAGGTTTACTTATTTGAAAAAAGTTAAAAAAGAGGTAATAGTATCATCTTCATAAACATATCTTTTGCTTTTGAGAATTAGGAAATAGTGGCCAGTTAGTATGATTAAAACATAGTTCTAATGAGGACAGTTAACAAAGTCTATTTTTTTCTTTTAGATTACCTGCTCTTTCTATGGTATACAGGCCCAATTATTTAGATATTATGAAAGATGTAATGTTTCTTCATTAAGAGAAGTATTTTTGACTTGCTAAGGATTACCTCAATTCTTAAATAAGAGGAGACAAAAGAACAAATAAATGAATCTCCAGTTTTGAAAATCAATTTTCATATATCAGGACCATTTAGTGTTGGTTTGCTAAGATTCAACCCAAGGATCTGTTCCTACAATGTTGCTGTTTATAAAGGTGGATATTTATTTTATTTTATTTTATTATTTTAAGGTGAGCCATGCAATTTTACAAAGGCTACTGGAGCATAATATAAAATTCTGGGTAACAGAAAAACTCCCTACTCCCTAATGAACTCTTTCATTATAGAACTCAAAACATTACAACTTTCAGAATATCTAAATAAATGGGCCTGTAGATCATAAAAAGAACAAATAACCTAAAAATGTAAAGAAAAAAAAAAGACTCTGAACAATTCTCATTAGAACTATTTTGAATCATACTAATCTGGCATTACTTATTCCTTGATTCTCGAGACAGACCTAAACTTTTGGAAGACAGCTGGAAGCTCTTTTTTATTGATAAACAAGATAAAAAGGGGTTGTCTAGTAAACAAACAGGACTTGTCAACTAGAATTTAATAGTTTTGAATACTTAAGTCATCCTAGTATTATTTCCTACATTCTTAAAGCAGCAACTTCATCAAAAATATAACCAATTTTATAAGACAGTTGTACAGGGAATGAGAAGTGGCATAGTCTTTAAATTTTTTTGATACAATCTACCTTTAAAGTTTTTAATCCATAATTACATACTCCATGTTTTATTATAATTTATTTTTCTCAGTAAGCATTCACATTTCAGAACAAATCGGTAAAGTAGGTGGGGTGGTGATAAACGACTAAAATCGTATTTGCAAAGGTCAAACACCATGCTTTAGATCCTTCAGATTTATTAAAAATAATTTTGGTTAATGTGCTAACCAAATGCACAACTTATATTTATAGCTTCACTAGTCAGGTTCATCTTCTTTCTTTTCCTTCCTCCACCCTTTATAGAGAGAAAGTCAACAGGCAAATTTGACTTATATATATGAGTGTATTTATATATTACTCGGAATAAAATTAAAGATAAAAAACAAGCATAATGTAAAGAACGGACAGTGCAAGGAAAAATTCAAGAGGAGTATTAGCTATGCCTGGGCTACTGTCATAGGCCCATAAGTGAGAAGCAGACTGGCAACGATAGTCCAGCAAACTTCTTGCAAGTAAAGGACCCTCCCGCCGTATTGCCGGGAAGAGCTAGGGTTCCTCCTTTGGTACCTCTCAGCTCTGAAAACCTCAGCAACTTTCTTTGGGTGGCTTCACGCAGAGAATCGCCCGCATGCGAACTTACAGCAGCCATAACCAGACCTTTTTCCGCTAGCGGCTGAAAGCTTCCAGGTATCCCGCCGCTCAGCACAGGACGCATGCGCCCTGAATGCAATCCGTCCCGTGTCCGGTTTTGCCTCTGTCCCTCCCCTTACATGCGTTACTGACGTAATCACGCCCCGAAGCTCTTTGGTCAGCAAGAGGAAACCGTGATGGGGTGAGCTCAGAGTCTTGCCCGTTCCCTTAGTAACAGTTTCCGGAGCGGAGGGCCACCTAGCTATTTGTCGAACTGTGCCCGGTTTGGCCATTTGTTGCCAACTCAGAAAGCTTTGCAGATCGGTTGACCGGGTGAGTGGTTCAGGTTGGGTGACAAAATTGCTGGAACTGACCCGCTAAGGAGAAGATAAATTTACAACCTAGCTTTCAGCTTTCTCTCAAAGGTGATTCATCTTTTCTGCCTTAGTTTGTTTCATCTAGGAGCAGTTCTCAAGATGTCTTGACAACTAATTACTCCACAAGTCCAGATAGATACACAGTATGAACACTCTTAAAATGTGTACCGGTATTCTCTTCGGGAGCCTTAGGTTTGTGGCTTCTTTGTCTTTGCAAATTCCTAGAGAATGAGCTTTTCCATTCCTTTAAGTTTTAAGTTCACTTTTGAGTTCAACTGGTAGTTGAATATAATTCATTCTGCAATCAAGCCCTTTATATTTGTGGTATTTGGGTTAATATCTGGCATCCATTTGTATATACACATTAATCAAGAACTTTCAATAACATTCCCAGGATAACAAGAACAGCTGCCAACCTTATGAGATATGATTTTGGTAGGTTAGCTCTCTAAGTATTTCTCATGTAATGCACAAAGTTTACAATGAGTTTTATAGATTAAGCTCTTCATCTTTACACATAAATGTATGAATCAGAAGGAATATAGTGATTTAGTCAAGATCTTAAAATTAGTAAGTAATGGAGAGAGATTTTAGGAAGATACTTCAATCCCAAATGCATAAATTATTCTATCACACCACATGATTTGATTTATTTTAGAAACCTGTCTTCATTAAAATCTTCATCAGGAACATAGGCATTCAGGCCCTACAAACTCTTGCCATGAACTTAGTTTTTTCTTCTAAATACTTGACTCTGTTATTTAATTCTGCACTTAGAAAATGTTTGAATAAAAAGGGAGATTACTCTTTCATAGTTTTATTGCTTAAGAGGTTTTCTTTTCTTAATAAAAACAATACATTCTTATTAAGAACATCTAGAAAACAGAAGAGACTTGAGTGACATGAGAGTGAACAAAAGAGAAAGTGCATAGTAAGAGAGGTCAGAAGTGACAGAGGCCCAAAGGAAGGATTTTGTTTTCTACTGAGTGAAACAGCCATTACAGGGTTTTGATGTGACTTGTCTTAATGTTTAAAAGATCACTCAGTAATGTGAAAGTAGACTGTAATGGAGAATGGTGTAAGGATAGGAGGTGAGACCTGTTTTGTGTTTGTTAGCCACTGCAGTAAAACCTGTATTACTTGGCCAGGATGGTAATAGTAGGGATCATGAGAAGTTGGTTTAATTCTGGATATATTAATATTTTGAAAGCATATTCAATATAATTTGCTAAGGAATGCCAGAAAAGCTCTTCAGGTTGAGCACTTACCTTGCAACCACGAGGTCTGGGGATCTAATCCCTGCTTGTGAAAACCCATATGCTGAACTTTGGCGTAACGGGTAATCACTGGAATGGCACCAGAGGTTCTCACCTCCCATGCTGGAGGTTGCCAGTTTGGTTCTTGCCCTGCATGGCCCCACATCCACCTGTGTGGAATGAAACTATGTCACAACTAATGATGTACAACTATGGAGATTGCTTTCAGGGGTGGCAAACCTTTTGGCGATTGAATGCCAAAGTTTATGAAATAAGAGTACACTCGCTCGACTCGCGTGCCAACCCATCGAGTGAGATAGAGGTATCAATTATTTTTATGTCTATAAGAGCATGAACAATAATTTTTTAAATGGTATTCACAGCTTCGTGTGCCGAAATAATTGCTCCGCGTGCCACTTTGGGCACGCGTGCCATAGGTTCGCCACCCCCGCTCTAGGCTCTCCACACTTTCTCTCACCATTTCTCAAAACAGTACAATAACTCTTAAAAATTGTTTCTTTTCCTTCTTCATAAGAAAAAGCAGAAGCCAAATAAAGGTCATAGATTATGGCCCATGAAGTTCATGGAACATGTTTAATTCATGCTAGGGCTTTGATCTTTTCCATTACTTATGCTTCATCTCTCTGTTTCACCATGGTTCCTTCTCTTACTTTTCCAGAAATGCAAAGAAAAATGTAATTTTACATTTACTGTTCTCTTTATTTGAATTTATTTACCTAGCTAGTGTGTTCTCAACTTATTTTTTTACTGTGTTTTTTTGTTTTACCATTGTGTCTTGTTGAAGGAGTGCTTACTTCCTCTCACCTTTCTGGAGGGCAAAAGAAAACTTTCTTGCCCTGAACTTTTATTTTATTCTCTCCTGGTTTTTGTTTTTGTTTAATTGTTAAATTTAATGGTGGTCAGTCAATTACAGAGATTCCAGGTGTACAGTTCTACAATACATTGTCTATGTGTTTACTACCCAGGTTCAGTTCTCTTTCTGTTACCATATATGAGGACTGACAATTAAGTTCACGAACTCACCCTAGAAAAAGTTCTACATACCTCATTGCTGAATATCACTGTGATCACCTTTGAAGTACTCCTCTTGGGAATCTTTTTCACCAATGCCAATGCCTAGTCCACCCTTCAAAGCAATTTTGGAACTCGTTTTCTGGAATGGCCATCAGAGCCACTGTTGTATTAAACTGTGCTATCCTGAATGTCATCAAAATGTCTTCCTTTCAATATTTTCTTTATATTTGGGTAAAGAAAAAGTCATTGTGGGCCAGATCAGGTGCGTAGGGAGGGTGTTCTAATACAGTTATTTGTTTAGTGTCTAAAACCTTCCTCACAGACAGTTCCATGTGAACTGGCATATTGTCATGATGTAAGTCTTGTGAGTTGTTGGTAAAAAGTTCAGGCCGTTTTTATCTAACATTTTCGTGCAGCATTTTCAGCACTTCCAAATAGTCAAGTTGGTTGACTATTGGTCCAGTTGGTACAAATTCATAATGAACAATCTCTCTGATATCAAAAAAGGTTAGTAATGTCATTTTAACTTGATTTGGAATGACGGATAGTTTTGGTCATGGAGAATTGGCTGACTTCCATTGTGCACTTTGACACTGTTTCAGGGTTGTATTGGCACACCCATGTTTTGTCACCAGTGATTAACATGGCTCAAAACATCTTGCCTCTCCAAAAGGTCTTGGTAAACTGAAACTCTCCTTTGTTTTGTTCATCAGTGTGCTCCTCTGGGACCATTTTGCACACATCTTTCTCATGTCAAGATTTTCAGTGAAGATTTTCCTGTTTCTCTATTGATGTTTACTTGGTCTATTATGCTTTTCAATCAGTCAATGATTTTGACGAACAATTCAATGAATTGTTGCAATGTGTTTGTCAGTTCTTCTCATTACTGGCTGGCCTGATCTCTTTTCATCAGTGACACTTTCTCTTCTCTGAGAAAGGCATTTAAACCGTTTGTACACTTCAGTTGTTTTCATGGCATTATCCCCATAAACTTGGACTAACATGTCCCTGATTTCACTTCCACTCTTGCCAAGTTGCACAAGAATTTTAATGTCTGTTCATTGCTCTAATTCAATGTTCAACATTCTCACGATGGCACACAAAAACACACAACAATAATGAATGCCACTTAGCGAGACACTGCCACAAGTCAACACTAACACTGCTGTAAGACATTGATATATCAGGGTTATGAATTCTACTGAGTTGTTTGTACAGTACTGCCAATGTAAGCACACAGTGGCAAGTTCGTGGACTTAAATGTCAGAATCTCTGTGTGTGTGTGTAATGTATATATATAGTTATGTACCCATGTAGTGGTGAAAGATGTAAAATCAGATTCAGCTCTATATGAATAAGTGGCATATCTGTGTTGATCATCCAGATGTTTTATTATGAATTTACAAGCTAAAATCCTTTAATTTTTGTTAATAGTGCATTAAGATCGAATAACTTGCAATAATTGTACCACACTAATGCAATGTGTTAACAGGGGAAATTGTGGGAGAAGTGGACTCTGAAGTAATATATAGGAGCTATTTGTATTTTCCATTCAATTTTTCTGTAAACCTAAAACAGTATTTATTAATTAAAACAAAACAAAAAACACTTGACTATTAGAAAGGAAAAATTATTTGTTTGTAGTATATGAATGTCAGTTTGGAGATTTCTTGAAGATTTTTTTTTTTACTTCAAAAATTAGATTCTTTAGCTAAAACTTGTAATCAGCCCATTGTCTTGTCTTGAACCATTTTTATTTATGCCTTAGATGTGGTCTCTCATAAGTCCTTGTTATAAACTGGAGTTAGCCTATAGTTGGGTCCCATTGGAAATGTAGATGTTTGAAAGGAGAGCCTAAAGAAAGATTTCTTTATTGTTTTGTTGTTGTTTTTTTGAAAGAGAGAGAAATAGACAGAAAGACACAGAGAGAAAGGGGAGGGCCCAGAGCAGTCTCCATAGTTGACAACATTAGTTTTCCATATAGTTTTAAGAAAGATTTCTTAAGAGCTTTTCTAAATATGAAGTCCAAATGATGGATGCATTGAAGACATTGACCTTCATTTCAGTACCTATAGGGCAGGGGTGGCCAACAAGTCGATCGCAGTCGACCAGTCGATCGCGAGGCCAATTTTGGTCGAACGTCGATCGCTCACAATTTCTGGGGTGGAATTCCGTGTACCATGGACTTTGAAGCGATTGTAGAACACAAAACTTTCTAGCAATAGTTTAATGCATTCTGGGAATTTGCCAAGGTCATAAATTCCTAGAATTTTGACAGCCTGACACTGTGATTTCTGCCCACCCAGACAATACATTTTGACTTATGTGTTACACTTGTCACCGGATGCAACGCGTGAACGCAACAGTTACGACTCGACTCATCAAAGAACCCAGTCAGTTAGCTTGAATATTTGGTAGTGTCATACAGTAGCTTCTTTTCTTTTGTATGAACAGTATTATTATCAATCAATATTATTTATCCTCGGTGACCACATTGAGTTTCAATTTTTCTTCTGTTTAAAATGTAAGTACCTTTTCTTTGTTTTAAATTAAATTGCTTTTCTTACCTATCTATTTACTTGATAAGTGAGCATTCTTGGCAACAGATCTCTAAACTGGGGTCATTCCACTGAGAGAAAAATAAGGGACAGTAGTACAAATATATTAGGAATAACAATAATTCTATTTAAATTAAGAAGTCAGTATTGTAAACCGTAATAAATATATTGTAACTTCAACGTACTTCTTGTAAATTTGAATATATCTATATTAGATTTTAATATACTTGTATTGTTGTCCCCGATCGTAATATGCAGTATTGTTATTATTTCTCTCAATGTAACGGAGATAATTGCCACAGTTCATGAGTTTTTGAATTTTCTAGGAAAATATTTAATTCAATATTCTTTAAATTGTCATATTTCTTTGCATTCTAGTATACCCATGAACATGAGTAGTAAACCAAAAAAATCGAAAACTTATCACTTCAATGAAGAATGGGAACTCGATTACTTTTTTACAATGGTGAATGATAAATGTTGTTGTTTAATATGCCTTACCTCGGTAGCCATTGCTAAAAAGGGTAATCTGGAGGGACATTTTTTAGCTTTACATAACAAGTATCAAACAGATTATCCACCAAATTCTGAACTGAGAAAACATA